>JADLZN010010388.1:0-21172 GCA_018155175.1 Sinocyclocheilus anophthalmus | reverse complement strand
TTTTTTTTTTTTTGTATTGTGTTCAGAACAAATATATTAAAATAATTACTGTTTAAACCGCTCTGAACTGATTTTGTGGTATCACGGGGGGCTTTATGAAGCTGAAATTGTGGATTTAGCATTGCGCAGTCGGTTGTTAATACACAGCCATGATGTCTGTTGTCTGATTTTAGGAGCTCACGAGATGAGTTTTTTATTTTTTTAAAAAAGACTCTAATACATCCTACCACAAAGGAACGCGATGGATAAATCACAGGGTTTACAGCAATACACCCATGCGGGATAAGCCAGGGGAAAAGGGTGGTGTCTCGCGCGTTCATCTCTCTTCGTCTCTATTGCAATTCTTTTCTCTGGTGTTCTTAATTAGATTTAATACCTCATATAGTGTGGCGAATCAGTATGTTTTGAAAAGTGATTATTGAACGGAATTATGGGGGCAAACTTTTGTTTTCTGTGGTATTTCTCCATTGAGGCTTGTGTTAGTTTCTCTCTAGGTGGGAGGCTGGGCTTGGGGGGGCTGTGTTGCTATTGTAGTTGTGGTAACTGGAAAAATCCTCTCAGTTTAGTTTAAAGAATGAAAAAAAACAACTTTGGTTACCACACTGAATACGGGAGGTGCTAGTTTAGGCATTTATTATATGTGATTTTTAGTCAATTAGCGTAAGCAAACACGTTCTTGTGCAACCGGTTGCCATTAAATTAGTGTTTTTGCATTAGCTTGCTCGTTGTATTCAAGTGTGTTGGAAAACTAATTATAAAACAGCGATGGGGTTTGTCCATCTTGTGTTGATGTTTTGGGAGGGTTTTAAATTATGTCTGTATAGTCAATTTGCATGTGGGTTTATTAATGTCGATGCAGTGTGTTTCGTTTTTATTTTTATTTGAATTTCTATTTTTTCACTGCATTTGGATACCTGTCTGGAAAGAGGTCATTAAAAATACACATAAATAAAAGAAAAGAAATGGCCAGAGAGAAAAAATTTGACTCTACTAACTTTTAAAACAGTTGTGTTTTCCCTTTCTGCCTTCGATTTTTTAATGGTGATCATATTATTAAAATACTTTTATTTTTTTGACAATGACTGGATAACAATCAATAGGTATTGTCGTTCTTTCTCACCTCTAATAGCTAAGATTGTTTGTTATATGATTGGGTTCTGATCATTTAAAATAAAATGGGATTTATCCATTTTTAATACGTAATACCATTAAATAGAGTTGTAGATTCTTTCGCCATACATTTTAATGATATATTGTAACATTATGTAATTTGTTTTTTTGTTGTTATAATTGTTACAACATTTAAACTACCATTTGGGTATTTGTTGTTGTATGTTAACATAATCGTTATGATAAATGGTGATATATTAGAGCGAGAGAGGTTTTTTTTAGTGGGTTTTTTTTTTTAGGATGGTCTTGAAAAAGTGATAAGGGCAACCAAACTTTCTGGTTCTTGTAATTTTATTTTGTTGAATTTCGTTAATTATATTTATTTTTATTTGATGAATAGAGTAATTTTAAAATATGTTCAACTTTAAAATGTGGGAAAATTTTAAAAAGTATTTTTTTTTCTCTATGCATAATGGGAATGAATTACCATTGTTTGGTCCCACCTGACACACATAGTCCAACCACAACCCAATGGACTTATGCCCGTTAAAGAAGCAGACAGAAGTGACCCAGGTGTACTAGAAACTGTATTGTCTGATAATTCCAGGTCATGAGTGTTCTTGGCGGCCGTATGGGTGTGGTTGTTTTGGAGAATTTGTAGTGATGCGGCCCCAGAGTGGTGGGGGTTGGCTGGGGGCAGTGGTTGGTTGGTTATTATTAGTTTGGCTGGGAGGGTTCATATTTATTAGAGAGGGAGGGATCGTGCGGTACTTGGCAGCTTTGCTAATGACTCGAAGTCGGTTTCGCCTTTTTACCAGGCTCGAGGTCTGCCAGTAAGTTTATACACATCCACACCATCACCCCTACATGCAACAGCTGTTACCTTAAATGAAGGGCAAGCCCATCTGTGGAAATTTTTTTTTTCTTTCCCCCAGCTGTTGCCTCCTAAATTGTACCGCTGTTTCCCATACAACATCTGACCATTTCACAACCTGTGTTGGTTCCTCCTGCAAAGCCATCTCCTTTCAGTGTGGTGCTTCACAAGTGGAGAGTTGAAGTGGAAAAGGGGATTCTGGACGGAAACACGATCTTTTGGTTTTTTCCTTTGAATTCGATTTTTAATTAAGGGGGGGAGGGGAGCGGAGGACGGAACAAATAACTTGACGCGGAGCTAATGGGCGGCGAAGGGGGATAAGAACGCTATAGGTACTTTAGTATTGATTCCGCACTGGAGGGGAGTATGTAGGCGTGGATGTGTGCGGGAGCCCGCCCCCCCCGCAGTAGCGCGTGATAGGAGCATTTGATTAGCACTCGAATGTAAGTCGAAACATCCCTGTTGTCAGGGATTTCCGTGCGAAGAAGAACGAGAAGAAGAACCGTTCTGTTCGATGTATAGAGGCTTGCTTAGTTCGGGTATTGTGGTGGTGCTATGTTTGACTGATCAGGATAGTTTTGTTTTTTTTTTTGTGTTTATGATTTTTTTTTTTTTCTCAAGGGTGGTGATATAATCCTATGTTGTTGCTTTGCAGCCTGAACTGAAGATGGACACAGTTTTTGTTTTACCCAGCTGGAGTTCGCTGCAGCAGACCCTATAAACATCCAAGTGAAAGATATGACCACAATATGGTCAAAATAAAAACAGAAGCTAATATGTCGTGTTATTGTGAATATATGATATATCTATATAATGCCCAAGATGGTGTGGTGGAGTGAAAAGTCGTGATTAGATGCCGCTTGGCTGGAGTGAGAATGTCTACTCATATGAGGCCCTTATCTCAGATAACAAATTATATAATGGCAGCTAAATGCCGCTATTTGCACAGCCATGTTTTCGTCACGTCTTTTGGCTTATGAGCATTCTTGCAGCTTTGGGTTTATTACAAGCAGGTAGCCAACTTGCCTCTTTACCAGGACCACCTTTTAACGACAAGCTAGAGATAACCCAAAAATGGTGCTTGGCACGGCCTCCAAGCCTGGGCACAGAGGGCTTTATGGTATTTTTGGACAAACCTTGCAATCAAACACAGAGCTCGAGATCTCATCCCACAGCCGGTGCGGGGTGTGATGAGAGGAAAAAGACGCAGGATTGAGCACCGGCCCTCCCCTTCACAGTGTGCTTTGACCAAATTAGGAGCTGTAATGTAGATACCGCCTGGCCTCTATTTGCAGCCCAAAACGGGACATTTGTATGACCTGGGCACAGCGTTTGGTCTGTTAACCGTTGTGTGTCCATGTGTAATGTTTGTTTATTATGTGGCACCCCCACTGTGAACAGAGGCTTTGAAGCTCTTTTGTCGCTTGTTGGTTTGCCCTAAGTATAAGGCATAAGCAAATGTAGGCCTTCCGCGACAGCACTGTGCAGCGCGGGTGGATTTCTTTCGTCGAGGTCGTTTCATTCTGCCTTTCACCCTCTTCCCAAACAACAATGGGGGCTCTTCCGCCCGTCTCACGATCAGAGTCGACAAGTGCTGTGCGGAGAGGTGAAATTGTTAATACTACCTATTCCTTGCAGAATGGACCCATCCACCGCCCAAATGAATGTTTTGGAAGGAAGACGGATTTGTGGGCAGGTTGGGCCAGCCCACGTCACCACGTGCGCTCCAGTGTCAGTGTGAAATGTGACTTGTCATTAAGCTTGTCGTGGCTGTCGCTTTTACCGAGAGGAAAGGGAAAAGAGGAATGAACATCACGTTGAAAGAGATAACATGTGAAACTGGCGGAGTGTGCTTTTTTCGGTTCTTTTTTTAAGTCTTCATGGGTGGCGTCTTATACTTGGGGGTCAAAACTTGTAAAAAATTAAATCTGATTATAACCACTAGTTGGTTTGGTTTTACTGTCACACACACCCCGTTCGTGTAATGGTGGCGATTTATGAATAAAATAGAAGGTAGAACGTCTCATGTATTTAGTAATATATGGTTATGGATAATTAATTATATTTAGATTAAATCTTTAAGATAAAATTAATATATATTTGTATATATAATATATATTATATATATATATATCTCTTTGTTTTTTTTTTTGTGTTTTTTTTTTTTATATGTATTAATGTTATCATGTCATAGTGCGGGTTAGGTCACTGGAAAAAAAAAAGCACTTAGCTCAAATATAAATTTTAGGAACCATTAGATTTTTACCATGACGTTTCATAACATACGTTATCACAGTTTTGTGATCTTTTTTTTTTTTATTCCTACTTGACTCTCAAGTAGTATTGTAATATAGTGTTTTTATTGGAATACATTGTTGTTGTTTTTGTATTTTTCTCAGTGCAGTAATAACATTTTCTTTGCTGAACAGTAATGACATTTTCGGAAGAAAATTATCTCAATGCAAAGAACAAAGAAGTCTTAATGGTCTTATTAATAGGCTTAATTGTATTTATGTAAAATAATGTATTTTTTGAATTATGGCTTATTGTTTGCAGATTTTGTGAGATTCACCCATATGCGGTATTTATGCATGGGAATGGTAGCTACATTTCTGTTTAATTTGGTGGTTTGGAGACATACGTATTAGTATTGTGTCATTTCTTTAGTCTTGTTCCCTCTGGGAATCATTTCATGGAATAATATTGCAGTAACATTGATATTAGGTCTAATCACTCTTCTCTGTGCATTTGCATATTTGCTCTCAGCTACAGCCATAGCAGCACATTTAAATGCATTTTAAGAAGTGAGGGCATTTCTATGAAGTTGCTAAGGTCTTTAGTACATTGTGTGGTTGCTAGGCTACTTCCTAGGGCATTTCTAGGAGGTTTCAAGTTATTATTTAAGTCAAAAGAGCCCCGTCTCTGATATCCCAGTCTGTAGATGTGAAGGTCCCTTCTTTTTTAATGTAATGTGATTTTTTTTCGACCGGTTTCATCTGCCAGACGAAAATCTAAAAAGTCTGATCACTCAAGAGTAATAGCACACCTCTCATCAACAAGCCAAGATGATGTAGCATAAGCCATGTGGGATGAGTTACTTATATCAACTCTTAGCATTAGCCATAATAATAGTGAAGTTCTCCTTAGTCAACAGTTGATTTCGGGCTATAGAGAAGGAATGAACATGATATTTGTTTAAATGCTCTCCTGTCTTTGTTGGATTGCCCTTTTTTCTCTGTGGGTTTCTCTCTCTCTTTCTCCAGCTGTTGTTTTCAAATTGTGTAAAAAGCTCGGAGTGAGAGGTTGATCCCACTTGGTTGCATTGTGGGAAACGTGAGGTAGGTGTGGAAGTGTTTGACCCACCGGATGTGATTGTTAGATTCATCTTTCCAATGCAAATAAACGCAGGTGTGGGTTATTTATAGTACTTTTTGCAGCTATGCTATATGTGTACAGGCAGCGCTCATCCCTCATAGCATGTAATGTCAAGACGGTGTGTCATATGTGAGGAGTGAATCATCCGCATATTGAGTAACTGAGATGGAGAGCGTTAAAATGAACTCGTTTCCTGCAGAACAGGATTCTCACATTTTTAATTACATTCTTATAAATATTCACAGCTTAACCTGTGAGTCTTTCCTCCACACAAGTGATGAGTACAGTGATTCAAATGAAATGGCAAAAATGGAAATGTTAAGGTGCCAGCAGTGTTGTTGTTGATCAAATTTTTCTTTTTTACTTTTCTTATTTTTAATATAATAATAGTTGTTGTAATATATTTATCAAATTGTTTTAATTACTAAAGCGGCCTGGGGCCAAAAAAAACCCCAAAAAAGATACTACTCCCGACGGTTCCATAACTGGAAACTAGTGCTTAACTGAAAGTAATTGTAAAATGTCAAAATCTAACCCTGGGTTCTGTGGGTTGCTGGGGTAAAGGAGGAAGGATTTTTTTCATGTAGAGAACCTTGATCTTAGAGATTAACATTGCATAGTCAGTAGAGTCCTTGGCGGAACTTTTATCTCTAGGGAACCCTCAGGTCATCTGGAGCTTTCACCTCTGTCTTTCTAGAATCTCATCATTCCTATCGAGCAGGAGTGGTGACATCAAATCCGGAGACTGTGTGCTCGTGCTAATAACGTACACGCTCTGACCAGAAGCTAGCTGTGTGTCAGCACGGGATGCACTGAAACAGGTCTCGTTCCTACACACTTACACAGTCAGGGGAGTGTTGCAGATTTACAGTAGGCGCTAGAGAACCTGACCCCACCGTAATTAAAGCTGAATCCTTCATTATATCCTCCAGCCAAGGAGGATGTAATGAAGCATACAGGGATTGTAAGCAGGGCTGAAAACCTGAACCTACACCATATGGACAACTGCAGGTCTTGTTAGCATACTTTTAGATCAAAAACACATGAACAGAAATTAATTTTTAAATTGACAGTCTCCCCAAGAGTTTTAAGTTTCCGATTAACATAGAAGTACCATGGTATTAGTTTTTTTTCTCCCCACGTGGTAGTGTCTTGTTCTTTTGAAGTACATACCAAATATAAACATTCATTTTCATGTCCTAAAGTATATATCCAAGTACCATCAGTGACCACTACTGTACTATGGTGCTTTCACAGTACTACTTAAAGTTAGCAGGAAACAGACTTTACGGTAATTTTTCCTGATGTAATTGCAACCGCTAATAATAGAGAAGGGTAGGGGGAGGCCGAGCGAGCACTGAGCTCTCGTGACTCCGTTGGTAAAACAAATTAGCCAATCACCATCAAGTGTTCACTTTCAGCGCTGAGGAGTTTTGAGAAAAGAACCCTCGCAAGGGAGGCTAGCCTCCCTTCTGATATCAACCAATCACTTGGATAATGTACCAAGTACTTATGATGAGTAGCGATATTGAATATTTGATCGCCAAATGATTTACCAAGCTGTCATTCAAACAGTATATATACAAATTTAGGGAAAACAGCCCAAGCTGGATATGGGCTACAGCAGTCGGCTTAATTAAATAGCACAACAAGCAACTCGCTTTTAACACAGACTTTTAAGAAGGGAAGGATGTTTGCTTCAAGTGATAGGCCAGGTCCCCAGGGGGGGGTAAGTGAAGGTAGTTATCTGCGTATGTATGCCGTTTCTGTCGTTTTTCTGACTAAAAGCAACCAAAATAGCCATGTTTACAGTGGTTAAGAATGAAAAATAATAATAATAACGACAGGGATCCCAGACCAAACATTAGTGTGCCTCCTCTATTTTACAACCACGAGACCGCCAGTTGGATTGTGTTATTTGCATACATCGGGAGTGAAGAGAGATGTTGTGGCAAGATGGATGGGAAGTTGATCTTAAAGATGTATAGGGCACAGACATAAGAAAAAACTAAATAAATAAAATGACGCGCATGATGTGAAATTATCATTTATACTAAATGATGATTAAATTATCCATAATATTAATTATACAATTTATTTGATTTTGTCTTTTTTGTATAAATGTTGAACCAGTCATTTCAGATCTGCTTTAAGAGTGCCTGTTTAACCCTTCTCATGGGAATAAAGGATATCACCCAGAAATGAAAATGTCATTCCATTCACTCTTTCAAAGAGAAATTTGTTTGTGATGATTCGAAATGTTTTTGAAGTCAACAATGATGTTTTGTGTGGCAAATATAGAGCAAAGGTTACTAGTTAACTAATTAATTCACCTGGCTGCCTCAGTTAGTTTTCCTTCATAATTGCACCTTGCCTTAGTGTTCATAGTTGTCAGGCTTTTGGTCACGCAATGAAGCGGTAAATAACCATGTTGTAGGACAGCGTTTTGTGGTGTGTCAATTTTTGATCTGTGAGAGCTACAGAGGAGGGTTTTTAGTGATCCCTTCAGTGTTTCATTCAAAGGTAGGGTTTTAAAAGAACCGAGGTTAATTTAAATACGGGGGAGTAATTTTGCTAATATCCTTCAACATGTATGTGTCGGGTATGATGGGCCTTCGGGCCTGCATCACGCACTGGACTTGTATTCTAAGTCTGCAGTCGCATGTATCCCATTTTAACTTAGCAGCCATGGTTCTACCGTCCAATAGAGATTTCGTCCTTACTTCGATCCAGTCTATGCGTTCACCAATTGCGCCTGTTTCCGCGGATTATTCATTTGTGTTAACATCCCGCTGTTGCCCTTCTTTTCATTCACCTTTATAAACTCGTAGGAGGACACCTCCCCTCCTTATTGTATATTAGCAAGCTCTCGCCAGTGGCGAATGGATGTGCGGCCCCCTTTTTTTTCTTTTAGGCCCAGGGTTGTTTATGAACGCACCAAGCCGGGGAACACACTCGCTGCCCTGCTGCCAGGGTAGAAAATGCAAAACTTTTAAAATTAGTTTATCAGACCACACGACATTTGGCTGCTCGTTCAGTGTGTGTCACCTGAACACCCCGTTACTCCTATCCACCCAACCCAGCTTTTTTTTCACAGCCACGTTCCTCCTTAACTTTCAAAAACTGATGACTCTCACAATGCCGCCTAATTATCTCTGTATGTGAGAATCATCGGAGAGGTGTTGTGGTGTGTGTGTGTCTTGCGGCACGCTGCACTAATATGGTACTCAACATTTTAGGCAGGTGGATATGGGGTAGCCAATTAACTAGACATTTAAGCACAACATTTTTTGGAAAAATCGCCATAAATATCACGGTGCCCTCCACGTAGTGCACAAACATACGGTCATTATGTGACTAGCTGATCAAGTTTCCGATTGTGGCCATGCACTTAGCCGCCTGCAGGCTTAAGGTTACTGAGACTGTGATTGCTACATGTTTTAAAAAACAACAAACGCTCTTCTTCCTATCCTTATCCTTGTCTTTTCTGTAAACCAGCAATATTTTGATGACAGGCAACAGTGATCTTAAAAAACCAAGAGTGGGGCGGGGGCGGAACAGCGCAGTAAGAGGCCAGTAGTTGGCTATTTAACCGTCTTCCTGGAGGGTTGGTTGGTGTGTCTGCACATAAGGCTCTTGTCCTTTTTTTCCCTCTGTTTTGCACTCCGACCACACTATTCATGCTGCCTGTGGGGCATTTTGTTAACATTTCCGTACCCGCACTCCCACACTACTCCCGCGACTACTTGAGTGCTCTGTTGTTGGGAGACATGATGAACAGTCTGCAAAGAGTACGCGGCTGAACAAAAACCGTAATTCGAGGGCCTTCTCCTATGAAAGTGCCTTTGGCCCTTTTTCATACGTGGTTGTGAAAAAGTGTTTGTTCCACTCCTGATTTTTTATTTTTTTGCAGTTTGTCAACTTTAGATGTTTCCGCTTATCCCACTTCAAACCACATTAAAATTAGCTAAAAGAACCCCACCAGTAACACAAACAATGCAGTTTACATGACGGTTTATCTTAAGGGAAAAAACTCCCAATCATCCCCCATAAAATACATGGCACGAGTTAGTGACAAAGAGTTCTGTTGGATCTGCCCTAAACAAACCTACAAACCCAACTAATAACCCTCGGTGGGCCACCCTTTGCAGCAACAACGGCAATCAAGCGTTTGCGATAACTTGCAAAGAGACTGTTACAGCGCTGTGGAGGAATTTTAATCCACTCATCTATGCAGAATTGTTCAAGCCACATTGGAGGGTTTTCGAGCATAAACAGCCTTTTTAAGGTCATGCCACATCATCTCAATAGGATTCAGGTCAGGACATTAACTAGGCCACTCCAAAGTCTTCGTTTAGTTTGTTTTTTCTTCACGGCCATCAGAGGTGGGAACTACTGGTGTGTGACCTCATTGTCTGAGCGAATGATACCCAAGTTCGCTCAGCTTGAGGTCGCACGACATACAGATGGCGGACTCTCCTTTCAGGATGTTAGTTGATGTATTTGGGTAAACAGGCAGAGTCAATGCGGTTATACATTTGTCACAGCAAGTCTTCAGGCCTGAAGGCAGCAAAACAGCCTAGGACCATCATCACTCCCACCACCCATTTTTACTTGTTGAGGTGTGTTATTTTTCGAAAGCAGGGTTACTGTTACTTTTACGCCAGACGTAATGAGACACACGACTTCCAAAAAGTTCAACTTTTGTCTTGTCCGTCCACAGAGTATTTTCCCAAAAGTCTTGGGGATCATCAAGATGTTTCCTGGCAAAACTGAGACGAGCCTTTATGTTTTTTGCTCAGCAGCGGTTTTCGTCTTGAAACTCTACCATGCAGACCATTTTTGCCCAGTCTATTTCTTATTGTTGAATCATGAACACTAACCTTAATTGAGGCAAGTGAGGCCTGAAGTTCTTTGGATGTTGTCGTGGGGTCTTTTGTGACCTCTTGGATGAGTCGTCGATGTGATATTGGAGAATTTTGGTCGGCCGGCCACTTATGGGAAGGTTCTCCACTGTTCCATGTTTTTGCTTTTTGTGAATAATGGCTCTCACTGTGGTTTTTGCTGGAGTCCCAAAGCTTTAGAAATGCTTTATAACCTTTTCCAGATTGATAGATCTCAATTACTTTCTCATTGGTTTCTGAATTTCTTTGGATCTCTGCATAATGTCTAGCTTTTGAGGATCTTTTGGACTACTTCACTTTGTCAGACAGGTCATATTTAAGAGATTTCTTGATTTCGAACAGGTGTGGCAGTAATCAGGCCCGGGTGTGGCTAGAGAAATTGAACTCAGGTGTGATTAACCACAGTTTTAACAGGGGGGCAAACGCTTCTTCACACAGGGCCATGTGGTTTTTGGATTTTGTTTTCCCTTAATAATAAATAATAATAAAAACCTTCATTTAAAAAATGCATGTTGTTTACTTGTTATCTTTGACTAATATTTACATTTGTTTGAAGATCTGAAACATTAAAGAGTGACAAAAATGCAAAAAAATAAGAAACCAGGAAGGGTGCCAACACATTTTCACACCACTGTATATAAAACGCGTTACTGGCCTTGGTTGATTGAGAGCGTGCTGGGGTTACACGTACCCCTCAAGCGGTGTAGTGCGCTAAGAGCGGTTGAGGAGTGTGTGTCTTAATCTATTTTTGATTTTCTGATTTGACAGCCTCGGTCCCCGCAAACAACTCAATGGGACATTGGCTGTCAAACAAATGAAAGTAAGGTAGTGTCTGGACCAATCAAACACAATTTTTCATTTGATTAACAAATTCAGTTATTCATTAGAGTGCAAAAGCGTCACAGACCTCACCCAATAAATGACATGCCAGGATGTCTGCACGACACCAGGCCCCCCTGGTCCCATGCAAACGTCATGCCACCTCTGTAGACCAGAGCATTTCGGACCCCTAATGGATGTTGAGAATTCCCTCGCATAACATTTTATCCATCCGGGAGAATCCACAGTGCACAGTAACAAGTACTCTCTAGAGTAAGTAATAGGAAACCCCTCTCCTTCGGTTCAGGTGGATTGTCTTTGAGATTGTATACTGTTTTATGGAGGCTTGTGATGGAAACACTCATTCCTGTCATATTGCCTATATGTAATCCTACCATGTTTAATATCTATGAATTCGCCTTCTTATGATAGATCTAAACGAGCGTGTGTATTATATGTTGGTACATAGGCAATATGTTAGTGTTCTAAGAATCTTTAGTAATTCGATTCAAGTTCCATTTGCAAATTACATGCCCTCGCACAAAGGGTCGTAAAACCCTCCAGCAATTCCAAACTCCCACTTGGGATTCCGGCCTTTCTCATTGGACAAGTTCATCTTGAGAGGCGGGAATCTTCTCCAACCTTAAAAGCCCGGCACCAGGGACCCGCCCCAGTCGGTGGTTCGTTTAAATCGTAGAAGATTTGAGCTACAATGCTCCAGGACATCCTAAGTTTTGTGCCAGGCATTCGGCTTTGACTTTTCCATTCACCAAGATTCTATGACTCAAACTGGTTATTTTTCATCAACCAACTCCAGCAAAGATCAACTTGAGCCTTCAGACTGCATCAAGCCTCTCTTTCAGACAGACGCTACGTGCCAAGTCTTATTGATACATGAGGTATCATCGGCACCTTTTTACAAAGGTGTGTTTGGAACTAAGAATCTGACGTTTCCCTCAGGTGTAAATCTGCTGAATATCAAATGGTACCATAGTTTCATATTCTTATTTCTCTTATCTTTACTGCGTTAAGCTTTGTGTGTGTGTGTGTTGGTGTGTGTGTAGTTCGACCAGTGTAGTGTTACTGGAGTATGTTAGACGAGTTTAAGTGTTTATGTAGTTAATAAAACCGTACTTGTATCACACTTGACGTGTTCATTGTTTGATCATAACCGGAGTCACTTATTATGCAATATTTATGCTACAAGCTCTTTGTAGAATGTACAGTAAGAAAGTTATTTCCCTTAACCAGGAAATTAACGTCTTAGAATTAACAAGACAGTTGACCCTGAGAGGTCAGCTAAATATCTACAGCGGATCTAAATATTTATAATTAATTATAACTAGTTATGATTAATTATTCATATTTCCCCATGAGCTGATTTGCTACAGTAATTTAGTATTTGCTGAAAATATTATGCTTTTCCTCGCTAGAGCCATCAGGGCTACATTGTTGGAGAAACGAAGGTGGGCGATGGAGAGGTTGGAGATAGTGGGGCCGTTCCACAAGTTAATGCATCTCTTCCTTCTCAAATCATCCCGTTATGGTATAAATTATGTAATCACACCATCAGGATTCTGCTTGGTATTCTGGCGCTTTCCAAACATGGAGCCAAATCAAGAAACACTAGCCTGAAATTTACTGACTTCGCTGGGAAGTGTGATGGATTGCATGGAGATGTTCACTTTTTTGTCATCCTCATCTGTGCAGGTACTAAGCTGGAGAGTCTGATGGAGAGCATGCGAGGAGAGATAGCCGCCCAGCCTCCAGTAGAAGGATCCTTTTCCCCGCGTAGAGGGGATTTCTGCATTGCAAAATTTGGTGACGGAGAATGGTAAGTCTTTTAATGGCATCTGCTATAAAAGCTGAGTTTCTTGGTTTCACCCATAGACGTTTTAAATAAATATATTAAAATATTTGTCAGAGCTGCAGGATGTTCTTGTCTAGTTTTGAGAGGTAAAGATGAGCCATCTTGCTGATTCGGCGAGTGTGGGCAGGTGATTTGATGTTTCAAGTAATAATACCGATATATTGAAATTCTGGCATAATTGTATTTTTGTTATTGCTGATAAATGGCCAATATTAAAAACTAAAATATTTAGTTAATTAAATAGTTATTTTAAATGCTACAAATCCATTTAGGCATCATTATAACAATGTAAATTATATAAGATGGCATGAAAGATAAATGACAAAAGTTAAATCGCAGATATTATTATATAATGCCAAATTGCATTAAAAAATTTAATTAAATAAAAAATTAAAGGAAAAAGGTCTAATATTGGAATATTATTAGATGTTGATAACTGATGCGTGTCTTTAATTTTAAGGAAGATAACTTTGGTGAAAAAGAATAAAAGCAAAAAGGCACCATTTTTCAAAAAGGCTCACTATCTTTACAGGGATTGCTTAAACCTCATTCATTGTTGAAATAGTTTTATAGTGAGCCATCTGTTGGTTATGGGTATTTCTCAGTTTACTTGCGTTTTATATTGGAGTAATCTGCCCTAGATTGCAGGACATTGGACTGCTCCAATAAGTTCTTTGTCCTTTAGGAAGTCTGGAAGCTTCTATTGTCCTCATAGACTCTGAACAGGCTGCATTCTCAGTGGGGCGACTCATTACTCAAGCATCTGCTGGTGTTTTCATTGATGTCGTCTTGCTCTTTTAAAAACTCATTTGAACTCCACCCAGCAGCCATCCTAGAATTTCTCCTTTAATTGCTTACAAGTTTTTCTTTGTTGTTCAGTGCCTCTGAGAAGTGGATTCTCGTTTTTTTTTTCTTCTTACCATGTTGTCATGTTTATGCTGCTAACAGGCAGTTTCTCTGCATCTCAGTTGGCTCTGGGGGACGTGTTTTCCCAAGATGCATCAGGACTATGTCATTCTGAGCTCATTAAGTCTGTGCAGGAAGGGAGGAGATAAATCAGTCTGGAACCATCAGAAAGACGTATTTGAGAGCAGGGGTCCCTGGATCAGGCGGTGGTTTTTGGATGATTGAGGTGTTTTGGCATAAGTAGATGGTCTGGAGGGGGCAGGGGTCTCAAGTGGGTTGGAATGTCTCAGTTTGATTAGATGAGAACAGAAACTCTTCTTTGACTTTTTTCTCTTGTGTTTGAGGTGTCATGCAGAGCTCTGAACTGCTCTTTATGAATATGAGAGGATTCTTACTCTTTCAGAACGCAAGGTTATGAATACAAGATCAACTCTCTCCACTGACCCATAAAAGATCCACCTGTACTGTATAGTTAGGGGCACTAAACTAGTGTTTTGCTCTTTACAAAAGTGAATGTTTTTAGTTAGGTGAAATTGGAGGTCACCTTATCAGGTGCCCAGTGTGGCACCTTTCAGTCATTTCCATGAAGAAAACGCAGTTTGAAGCCTGAAAATCAGTACAAACTTGGGTACCAACGTGCCATGTGGTGGCAAAGCCTAACTTTTCTTGTTCAGACGTTCTACATCAAGTTGTCCAGTGCTTGTGGATGAACTGCTGCAGTGTTTTTCGTCCGCTGATCACGTGGACCTGACAATTGACCACTCTCTTTTGCTATCTCTGTCTCTCTTCTTCTCCATTACGCGTTACAATTTCTTGATCTCGCATTGAGAAAGTTGAATCTCGCATCGACAAAATGGTGATCACCTTTTACTTTTGTTCTAGTGTGGATTATTCTGTACTATGGAATTTATGTGCACTGTTATTCAGTGACTTTGTCAGAGGTCAAGGTTGACTTGCAGAATCACATAATGGATGTCGCCAAGAATGCCGGCAGTAGAGCGTCTCTTTAGAAAGGCGCTGAATGATGAATGTTCTGAATTGTGTTTAAAATACTGCATGTGCTTACAATAAGCGGCCTGAATCCATCCATCACACATGTGGAAAACCAATTCCCTCAATAAACCCCTATCCCATACAAGAACTTTGCAAGGACCCAAATATGTTAGTATGCTTAAACAGTAGCTTGAAGGACTGCAGGTACCCCCAGCATTGCTTTGCTTTTTTGTGCCCGGGGCCGGAAAAGCTCCAGGTCAGCACAAGGAAAAGATCAGGTGGTATGTGATAGAACATTATTAACACAACCAGGCCTCTATCCAAACTCTGTACTTCACTGTGCTTCATATTTCTTCTTGCTGTCACAGTACTATATCACTAATTTTGTCATTCCATGTACTACTTGTCCGACCAGCCACCATAGTCTTAACTGGTGCAATGAGCATTGTCGCTGAAGTATGATATGATTGTTTATTGGCTTCATATCGATCTTATTCATGGGACATGTTTTGAACGGAGAGATCTTTACCCTTTAGGCCCTCAAACAGTATATGGCTGTTAGAGACCAGTCCCTTCTTTTGAGGGAGGTCTTCGGTTTAAGTGTTTATAACTTAGATGTTAATATGACATCTGACAATGTAGGAAACCAAAAAGGTAGAAGATCTGTCAATTGTGCACAGCTTTGTAACAATAATGTCTGGCTTTAATATACAGACAAACATTTTGACCATTTTAATGCCACAATGTACTGTATGAATACGCACTGAATGATACGTATTATTTTGAAGTCCACTTTTTGTGGTGTAAGATTAAATGTTACGGTTTATTCTTAAGCAGTGGCAGTCACACATGTGTCAGATAATTCTATTGTCCACCAGTATGCTTGATGTGTGTCTCTGCCTCGCTTCCTATGAATGATTTTGTGATAAACACCCACGTAGGGAAACAGACAATGTTTTTGCGTTGTAATTTCGCATCTGTTCTTCGGTTGTTTTGCCTTTTTAATAGATCTTCTTCTGTCTGGCCAGGCCCCGCCCGATTTAGTAGCTCAAGGCTGACAACAAAGCCTTGCAGGGGTCTCAGTGGCATAACCGGCATCTTTATGTTCCTGCTGCGTTCACATGTTCTGCAATAAAGAACACATGAGAGTTAAGCGTATCTTGACTTCTTTATATGCTGTGTGCATTGTACTCGCAATCTAAGTACGCTTTAATGAGGACCTGTGTACAGGAAGTCAACTGTATAAATAGAGGTATGCAGTTATTTATAACACAAAATGTGCGATCTCTCTTGTCGTTTAAGAGAGAGATAATCCTTTCACACGTCTTGTCAGCCAAGTCCTCAAGCCTTCAGCACAGTACGCTTCTTACCACAGGTTACAGGAAATTACCCCATTTGCCTTTAATTTCAGGTCCCACAGGCGTAAGTTCTTGCACAAACGGTCAGTTACACACGCACATGCTGATCTCACACACGCATGGACTTCAACAAAGTACTGTAGGACACACAGGAGTAGGGGTGTGCAGATCATCACGCGATTGTTGATCGTGGTCTGATTTAATATCTCCATGATATGATTATTGAAGATAATATCGTAGGTATCCAAACCGCTACAAGGATGCACATTTTATTCATTTCAGTCTGGTGCCTCACGTCTCACCAGAGTACATGTACAACACAGCGTGACATACATTTCACTTTCAAATGTTACTTCACGGTAAGTAACTCAGCGGTGGACACTGCACTTATTCGCAATCACATATGTACATTATTTATGTGTGTTTTTAAGCCTTGCCGGTTAAACATTTCATTTGCTTTGCTGTTCTGACATTCGCTTTTTCTGAGTGTGTACACCTGAAGCACACGCGCACACTAAAAAACCTGTCAAACAGCACCTGATTACTGGACTAAGTTATCTTTTGCATCTGATTGCGCTAATACTGTCAAAAACACACAAGGTTTACATATAAACACAACTGGTTATGTCTAAATTGAAAGTAAATTTGTTGAGAGAAAAACGGATGCGTGGCTGTATATTAGATATTGGCATTGCCAAGGCCTCTTAAGGTGACAGCAGGCCTCTCTAGTATAATAATGTTACCGCTTTCATTATAAGGGGTGTTCACCAAAAAACATAATTCTGTTAGTATTTACTCACTCTCATGTTGTCCCAAACCTGTATTAATTTATTTCTTGTCTGAACACAACGAAATTAGATATGTTTGAAGCATATGTGGGTCAATGAGGCCCAGCACACTTTAGGTTACCCACATTCTTCAAAATAATTTTTTGTGTGTTCAACAGAAGAAAGAAACTCATTCAGGTTTAAAAATTATTTGTGTGTTTTGTATGGAGTACAATGGTAGAATTTCTTTCGGGTGAATTATCCCTTTAGGTTTTATGACATATATCCGGAAAAAACACCACAAGCCCGAATTACCCCGAGGTATTTCATGGGGGGGGGCTTCTTTAACGTGAAGAACTTTGAGTTGCTTTAATAAGAATCAATATATAATTTATACAGTGAAGTGTATATAGTGTTTTATATTTGTTCATTCAGTTTCTTGAACTGCTAAATACACCTACTGTACATGAAAAATAAAAGTTTGTAAATAATCAGTATTTTTAATGTGTGTATTTATTATTTTTTAATAATAAAAGAATCGTGATAAAATCATGAATTGTGATTTTCCTGAAATAAAATTACTCATATAGTGATTTTGGTCATATCGCCCACCCCTACATGGAGTATGTGCGCACATCTAGAGTCACATCCAGCTTATAAAAGACCGGAATTATGAGTCATGCTAGTTTAGCTGTTTCAGCTATGGTTGGAATGGCATTCTTTCTGCAAAGTATGCTAATTTTCTGCATAGAGTAGCCATACACTACATTTCCCAAAGTGTAAAGTATACAACAAGAGCACACTACATTGCATGAATTATTTTTGTGGAAACTGGACACCACTAGCTGAATTAAATATGCATTTAATGAGGTCATGTAATGTAACAAAAAGTTTTTTTTTTTTTATTAAGTTATACTCTGCGTGTACTTAGCAGTAAGCAGTATGATAGAATGCTAAAATTCCAGTTCAAGCCTTTTTGTTAGTTACATGTACAATTGTGTGATGAAATGCATATGAAAGTAAGCACACCTGGTCTGTGTGCGGAGCTTGATTGTGCGTGTAGGTGTGGCATCGTGCCACCTGCCCTGTTAATATATGTAGTGCGCGTGCGTGTGATCTTGTCCATTCTTTCTTTGGAATACAGAACATTGCTTCATTCTACTACGTCTTATCAGACGGCTATAGTAGTATCCGTTCTGTGTGGCACTCTGTATCTCGTACCCCCACAATTTTAACTCCCCCAATAGGGGAGGCTCTATTTTGCCTGTGTTGAGGTTGCACATGGACGCCATGGGGTGAGATCTCAAGCGTAAAGTATGAATCCGTGTGCGGGCGCTCGATGCCTCGTCTGGTGGACCGTCGGTGGTTGTGTGTGGCGGTGTGGTGTGTGATGTGTGTGTGTTAGTATGAGAGCGAGAAGATAAGGCCTGCTGTATCCTCCTCACCTCCTGCGTCATTATACTACATTTTTTCTGTCTTGTCATCATTCTATCTAGGTTGGTGGTGCGAAACGCGGGCATATCTGACTCTGGTTTGTTGGTTTGTTGGCCAATCATTTCTACCTTTATAGTTTATTAGCAATTCCTCAAAAGTATTGACCGTTGACGCGTTTCAGTGTCTGTATTTTCGCGAATTGAGCACTCGCAGCTGGACACCGAGTTTGATTCGCATGGAGTCGTCATGCCACAATGAGGGACGTTGAAGGGTTCTATCAATACGTGAGTGTATAATTAAGCGTTTGTGTGTTGAGAGCGGTTTGTCAGAAATGAAACGCTGGTTTGGGACGGTCAGGAGGTATGTACATGCTCTATGATGGACCTAATCCCAAAGGGAAGGACGCCCGGGACCGGAGCGCCGTGGACAGTGTGGTTCCAGGGACATTCAAAAAACAACAGTGTCTGCGAATGTTGAATACAGTGTCAGAAATTGTCTGCCCTGCACTGTTCACGCTGCGTTTGAAGACTCTCGAAAGATGATTGCCCTGCGGTTTGGGTCTCGTGAAAGAGGGCTTGTACAAGGTGAGTACGGACAAAGAGGGACAAGCAACTCCAGAACACCCCATGCCCGTAAGTGACCCAAACAGCGAATCCAATCTATGACAGAACCAATAGTGAGAGTGGACGCCATGGTCGATTAGTTTGAGCCGGAGGTGGGACATTGGCTTAATGGGATCTGTAAATCATTAGTGCTGACAATGGCACCACAGTTTCACAGACAGGGCCTCTGATGGGCGCCGTTTTGTTATTACTTATGAAACACGGACCATTTGTATCTCCCTTGGTATACTCTCTGCTATCGTTCCTTCACTTATTTCACACGTTCTATCTTCGCCTTCCTGCGTTAATGTAATGCTTGAGCTTTTTAAAAACTTTCGGCATTCATTTGTGACAGGTGTAAACGAAAACACTGGCTGCTCACCAGGAGCTTAAAGGAACATTTATTCGATAGTTTGAGCCGTGTTAGATCTCTTTATTTTAAACAGCTGTTTTTACGTCGGAGATTAGTTTATTCTGGGCTGCCTGATTTGAGGAAAATTAATTTTCTAATCAAAACCTTGATTGAAAATGTACTTTTTTGTTTGTTGTTTTTAACAAGGTTCCGAATTTTGATATGCAGTTGTTGCTATGGAGCACTTGTGATGCAAATAACATTTGTAGTATTGAGATCCAGTACATAAATTATTAAATAAAAATAAATTACTATTGTAATATTCTACCTGTAAAATAATAATGGGTACTGAATCATTGCTCCTGTAAAACATTTACTATTACCTTCAATAAATCCACAGCCGCTAAGCATACATTTGTTGTACCCATTCTTGATCACCCTATTTATCCTGTGAACCTTCTGACCTTCGCCCTGACATAAAGTTTTACCTCCTGAATCCAAACCACACAAGTTTGTCTTGGCAGTCTGCTTGTGGTGAAATTGAAGCGTTTAGTAGATCCTCGGAGCATGATGGAGAGGGTGTATGGTGACAGCCACGTGGCAGGTCCACACACCCGTTCTCCTGTCTCCCAATCGCACGAATAGGAAACCAACACTGCTGTTCTGGTTTCACTTCGTCCCAGCCTCGGCACTCCCTTGCAACTTTGGTCTTCATTTTCTATTGCTACTAAAGGTAGTTGAGGTGATTGTATAGAGTGATTGTCTGACTTCACAGTGGCACGAAAATCTGCTTGTTTCCACTCATAGAGGTATGAAACACTTGCCTCAGCATACTGTACCGCAAATACTGTACCCTTGCTTTAGTTCGCATTACCGGCTCCAAGTAATCCAAAAAGCAACATGTCTAGTATGTTTAAGGAATGTAAATACTTTCTCTTTATTTTTGCAATTTTTCCATCAGTGATGCTTGTTGTGGCTAGCAGAAATTACTCTCACATATTGTTATTGAACCTTAGTGACTGACACATGGGAAATTCTCTGTATCATCTGATAGGGACTCAGATAAAAACTATTATTTTTCAAAAAAATAGTCACGCACCTTTCGGGCATTAAAGCAGAGTTGATGTTGAACCATCATTACTACGTTATTTATTTCACCAATGATATTCAGAACCATGCAGCATAAGGGTCACATCCGTGGGATTTGCCAGACCCCCGAATACCCAACTACACAACTACGATCCGAATCTCCAGCCTGAGTATGGCCCCTTTTTTCTTAAGGACAGTACTAGCCCCTTTTTCGATGTATTTTGTAGTGGTGGCGGCGGCCATGACACTTGTCTTCGTTGCCTTTCTGATTTCACCATTGGCCTTTTTCATAGCAATGATTATCTCATCCTCACTCTATACTTCATTCATTTCTTCACTTCATTCTCATCCACTCACGCTGTCTTTCCTCTAGGTCCTCTCTATTCCTTCCCCATCTTTCTTGCGGGGGTTTGGCCTACAGTGCAGACACGTCGTGGCAGGAGGATGGTTGTTTAGAAAATTTTGCATGTATTTTGCATGTCGGTCTGTTTTGAAGCATGTGGTTCCTTGTGTTATGAATCCGCTCACTATACTTCTGTGATAAATTTGAACCTTAAATGACCAATCAGTGGACTCAAACCTTCATTCCTTTCAGTACAATTCAGCTGTGATTTTAGAAACACTGTTAATACACAGTGATTATATACAATGCCGTCATCCCGATGATCAAAGAGGGCCAAACCATTAGAAACTTTGTGTGACCAGCCTCCCACCCACCC
>JADLZN010010387.1:0-64007 GCA_018155175.1 Sinocyclocheilus anophthalmus | reverse complement strand
CTCATAGGGTTTAGGTCTGGAGACATGCTTGGCCAATCCATAACCTTTACCCTCAGCTTCTTTAGCAAGGCAGTGGTTGTCTTGGAGGTGTGTTTGGGGTCATTATAATGTTGGAATACTGCCCTGCGGCCCAATCTCAGAAGGGAGGGGATCATGCTCTGCTTCAATATCTCACAGTACATGTTGGCATTCATGGTACCCTCAATGAACTGTAGCTCCCCAGTACCTGCAGCACTCATGCAGCCCCAGACCATAACACTCCCACCACCATGATTGACTGTAGGCAAGACACACTTGTCATTGTACTCCTCACCTGGTTGCCGCCAAACACGCTCGACACCATCTGAACCAAATAAGTTTAACTTGGTCTCATCAGACCACAGGACATAGTTCCAGTAAT
Organism: Sinocyclocheilus anophthalmus; assembly: GCA_018155175.1. NCBI lineage: Eukaryota > Metazoa > Chordata > Actinopteri > Cypriniformes > Cyprinidae > Sinocyclocheilus > Sinocyclocheilus anophthalmus. The sequence continues at coordinate 63,607 of JADLZN010010387.1, read as the reverse complement.
CCATGTCCTTAGTCTGCTTATCTTCAGCAAACTGTTTGCGGGCTTTCTTGTGCATCATCTTTAGAAGAGGCTTACTTCTGGGACGACAGCCATGCAAACCAATCTGATGCAGTGTGCGGCGTATGGTCTGAGCACTGACAGGTTGACCCCCCACCCCTTCAACCTCTGTAGCAATGCTGGCAGCACTCATACATCTATTTCCCAAACACAACCTCTGGATATGACGCTGAGCATGTGCACTTAACTTCTTTGGTCGACCAAGGCGAGGCTTTTTCTGAGTGGAACCTGTCCTGTTAAACCTTTGTATGGTCTTGGCCACCGTGCTGCAAGTCAGTTTCAGGGTCTTGGTAATCTTCTTATAGCCTACGTCATCTTTATGTAGAGCAACATTTTTTTTTTCAGATCTTCAGAGAGTTCTTTGCCATGAGGTGCCGTGTTGAACTTCCAGTGACCAGAATGAGAGAGTGAGAGCGATAACACCAAATTTAACACAGCTGCTCCCCATTCACTCCTGAGACCTTGTAACACTAATGAGTAACATGACACCGGGGAGAGAAAATGGCTAATTGGGCCAATTTGGACATTTTCACTTAGGGGTGTACTCACTTTGGTGGCCAGCGCGGTGTAGTGTGTGTGGAGTTATTTTGAGGGGACAGCAAATTAACACTGTTATACAAGCTGTACAATCCCTACTTTACATTGTAGCAAAGTGTAATTCTTCAGTGTTGTCACATGAAAATAAAATATTTACAAAAATGTGAAGGTTGTACTCACTTCTGTGAGATACTGCATATATATATATGTATGTATATGTTGTAAAATGGCACAGCTTTTTAAATTCTGACTTAACCATCGGTCAGTCAAGCATTAAAATGATATTATGATAATCAAGATTCATTTAATGAATAACTTTAGTAATGTCAATAAAACTGGTAACTCATTATATGTATGCATATATCATTTCAAACTAAACTTAGGACTGGTGGGTGGTGCTTTTTTGGTCTTCTGGTGTCCCCCATGTACAACAAAAATGGGGGGGAAACTTAGAATAGTATGGAAGATATGAATACTAGGGAATTCTAATTATAAGAACAATATAAAACGCAGTAAGGATTAACGGGCTGCTGGATTCATGAATATTAATCGGGTTGGGTGCATCACTAGAAGTGATTTGCAGAATTTAAATCCAGGGAGATAACTAGGTGGCGCACAGCCAATGAGATTGTCGTTTCTGCGCATTAGTTCCGCTACTACCATAGAAACATGCAGTTTTTAAAAGCTGAAGAATCCAAAAGGACACGCTGTTATTTGACAAGAAATACAACAAGAATATCGATTCCTATAGCATGTCAATCTGCATGTTATGTAAGACTCTCTCGCTCTGTCTCTCTCTTTGCGTGTGAGAAAAAAAGCAAAGTGGCGGCGAGTCATGCTCTTCACACTAGAGTTTACAGTACTTCAAATACAGGATGAACTGAAAAATAGCATTGAGATGAACTTAAAAATAGCACAGATCGCTTGATGGAGAAACACTGAAGCGCTCAGGCAATGTGTTCGGTGAGTGAAAATATATCTGAGCTAAACATATACTCAGCCTAACTCACACACTGGCGAGTAAAATCTGAGAAATTATTAGCCATTGGCTAATATTAGACATTATTTAGTCGCCCAGAGTAATATTTAGTCGCATATGTGAGTGATTTACTCGCATTGTAGTGGGTTATTGTTTCAGTATAAACTAAAAGTGTATTTACTAAATTTACTAAAACAATAGTTAACTCTAATTAAAATGGACTGTTAACCCTTTGTTTGTTTGTGCTGTTTGTTTATTACAACTGTTTATAATGCGTGTGACATTGTTAGCAACATGCTAACATCAGACTGAATCAATTCTGAGTCGAGTCTCCGATGAGCTTTGTGTTAGGAGTGCTATTTGCATGCCGTATTTGTTGTCTGTGAACAACATTACATTTACCTCATGAACAGGGAGGAAAATAGCCTGTCGTCTCTTTGTCTTTCAGCTCACTGGCTAAGTATTGATGGTGTCCAGCCTGCAATACCAGAAAACCCACCTCCAGGTAAGAGAGTTTTCTGGATCTTTTGTTAATTTGCATTACTTTGTAATAGAGTCAGGGAATATGTTTGTACAATTTACTGTGATAATTTGTGATTTTTAAATTATTAAAGATAATTCAAATAATACTATTTTTTACCGTTTATATATTAGGGTTGGCTCAATTTAGGCTTCGGTATGATACCAGAATCTAATACCTCGGTATCCATACTAAATTGATACCATGGGTGACAAATAAGCAGCCTCAAAAGATAACTGAATTTAAAACAGTTTCATTAAAATGCTGCATGAAACTGTAGTAGCAAGTGTGTTGCTTGTTTTTAAGCATAAATATATATAAATATAACATACAGCACTTTTTAGTGCTCTATATTCAGTAAAAATGAAATGATACAATTATTAGAACATTCCTTGCATCACGTAATCAACTGATAAATTCAAATCTGCTTTTGCGTTTTTGACTGGCACTGAGCCAGAGACAGATGCACTCAGCACTTGGCATATATCACTACTTTTTTGTGTTTTCAAACACATAATGTTAATTTTAGGTTTCAGACATGTACATACACATACGTACTAGCAAAAAATTACATTTATAGTTTGACGACATGTTTTATTCACATCAAATACACATTGTGTAGGTAACTATAAAGTTTCTCCCAGTTTACCTGCCATTTTAATTTTTTTTTATTTTTTGCGTGGAGTGGAGTGGATGAATTTACAGTGGAGAGCAAAATTAGAGAACAATCTATAAATACTTGATATTGTTCTAATGTTTTGCGATTTTTTTCTGAAATATTGTTAATCTTAATCACTCAAAATTTGAAGGAATATTAGCTGTGGGTATACCACTGTTCTATGAGCATGTTTTACAAAATAACCAGAGAATTTCAACAAAAAAACTTTTTTTTGTAGCATGAAAGAAGATTACAACTAAAATTTTGAAGGGTTACAGCTGTCAGAAATTACTCCTTAGTGTACTCTACCAGGAAGTAGAGGCCTTGATGAATGACTTCCAGCGCACATATGCGGCCGCATACATTTTTACACATGCTCTGGTGGATCTTTCCATGATCTTCCTGTCTCTTCCATAGTCGGTAACTGTAGGTGGGTTCTTATTCCATAACTTTGTTGCCAAGGATTTTCCAGAGATTTTAAATCAGGTTTAGATCAAGACTTTGGGCTGAGCATTTCATTATTTCAATGTTCTTAGCTTCAATGATCTGCTTTACCCGTTTTGCAGTGTGACGGGAGGCATTGACTTGCTTGAAAATTGCAAGCTGTTTGGGAGATGCTTGCAAGGAAGTTACTGCATGTTGCTGAAGGAGGTTCTAATAAACATTTGCATTCACCCTGCCATGTATCAGTATAAGAGGCCCAACTCCTGCTGCAGGAAACATCCACCAAACCATGACTTCCTCCTCCACCTTTCACTGACTTTTACACACTTTGGGTTCAGTCTTTCCCCAGTTTGACGCCGAACAAAATTTTTCCCATCGGACCCAAGTAAATTAATCGGGCGTTCATCACTAAAGTGAACTTGGACCAGTTCTCCTCTCTCCACACAAAATGCTCCTCAGCAAAGGTGAGTCTAGACTTTTGATTCTTTCTGCTGATGAGAGACTTCGTCACTGCAAAGTGTGCTTTCAGTCTGACTTCTAATAAACGTGCCGAGACAGATCCTTACCCTGTTCAGCACTGAACTGGCAAGCAATTCCAGCTGCAGTATTGAATCGATTCCCCATTGAAAGTCTCCGTATTATCCTGTCTTCTCGTGCATTTGTCTTACTTGGACCACCAGTCTTTTTGGGGGACTTGAATGAATTAAGTGTCATTGTACTGCTGCAATATTCAAGAAATCACAGATTTGGAACCACCATCTTCTCTTGCAGTGGCTGAAAGTGTCATCCTTTTGGCCTTCATCTGGACCGCCTCCTGTCACAGGGTTTTTCAGCCACCTTAGAGCGGCCCGCCATCTTGCAATCTCAGTAAAAAATTAGAGGAATGCTGCCAGTTAAATAGGATTTGTCATATAATTAAGGAAATTAGCACAATGTGCCATGTTAACACCAATAACTTGGAGGTATCTGTGAGTGTTTTAATTTAAGTTATTTTTAAAATATCTCATTTAAGTTTTTATACTGTGCTTAAGAGTACAATTAATTTATGAAATATACTTTAAAAAACTGCCCTCCCAAGGCTCCAGACTGCGACCAATTTTCTGCCTGTGCGTCTAAAATTTGTGAGCACTCGCACTGGCGCAACCACCGTGTTGCCAAACTCATAAGTGCTGCCATTTCTGTTGCATAAGAGAAACATCTAACGAAACAAAAGTGTAACGAAACCCGTGCTTTTCGTTTAAGCTGCAAAGCACGGTACGTGATTGGAATTACTTCACCAGACTTCATTGGTATTTCTTTTTATGATGCGCGCCGTGTGTTCATTGTTATTTTGCCAAACAGACAGAGCGCAATGAAATAGGAGCGCAATAACTCTTACTAAAATGTACATTTCACTGAAATATTTGTAGTTGGACAATAAACATGACATGTAGAATTTTAAACCTACAAGTAAGTGTATTTTTATGATAGCACTGACTGTAAAGTGACTGTAACGGGGTAATCAAAATAGCCTAACACAACTCAGTGCTTTTGTTCTCATTTATTTTAATTTATAAGTTTAGTGAATTTAACTTCCACTTTAAAAGCCTAGTTTTTGTTTTTAGATTGCAATGTTACAATGTTAGAACGAAATGTTATTTTAACCCTTTTTTGCACATAATAAAGGCTTACATGTTACATTCACTTTATTTGTTTTCATAGCCTTTAATATATTGTTTTGTTGGACAACATTGGGCGGTAAGTGAAATATATATATAAATTTAATACGGATTTTTTTAAAAATACAAATAAAAAAAAACGAAAATACCGAGATATATACCATATATCGCAAATCGGCTAAAAAATACAGAGATATTAATTTTTGCCCATATCGCCCAGCCCTAATATAAATATGTATATATATGTAGGATCTTAGGTTTTAAAGAAAAGAAAGACTTGTGTCTTTGCAAGACTTGTTCATTAGCCGCAGCGTAGCACTCCACGTCTGATGTCTGACCCACTTAATTGCAGTAAACGGTAAAACAATTGTGGTACAAATTAGTATGTTTATTAGTACATTAATAAATGTAAAATAACTTGAATACAAGCTCACACACAGCAGCACAGTGAACTGTTTTGCACACCTAAATAGTCTAAATGGAGATTGCTGACATCGCCTCACAAAACCTCAAGGTCATTGCAGGCTCTTACATAAAAAAATAAGCTGGAAGATAAACAATTAATAGTTTTCAATGGATTAGGTCTTTGCATTGTTGCTTGATGTTGGAATCAGGTTTCCTCTGGTGGAATATAACTTGGCTAGATGGACACTGTCACAAAAAATAGGGTCCTAAGTAGAAATGCGGTCCTAGAACTGCTGCCTCCAGTATTGCTGGAACTAGTGTTGCTTTCCTCAACGAAAATTATGACTACATATAGTCGTCAACGAACCCTTTCTCCGTGACGAGACGAGACGTAAATGCTGGTCATGTGACGTTGACTATAATTAAATGTATAATGCAATGTTGTTGATGAATAAAAACGAGACTAAATGTGGCTTACAAAATAAAAACTATGCTAAAACGTCTCTTCATTTTCGTTGACCAAAACGAGACGAAACGAAAAGTTATAACGTTATTTCGTCTCGTTATTATTATTATTTGCAGTATTTCTGTTTCCTGTGTCGCTTCAGGGGCTGCATCAGGTCGCACTGCGCAGACGCAGGCGACGTCACTTCCTCAAGCCCCACTCGCGGAATTATTTAGAACAGTGTAAATGTAACAGTGCCGTGCAAAATAATGGAACAGTGCAGTGTAAAAATAATTTTTGTATTTTTAAATTGCTAAAATGTTCAAAAAAGGATCTATTATATAATATCCATTTCTAATGAGCAAATAATGTAGAGATGCACAGAAATTAGGCATGCCGAAAATGAGTTCCCTTTCAGGATTCACTGTGTGTGTGTGTGTGTGTGTTGGTGTGGGGGTGTGTAGGGGGGGGTTATCCCGCTCTTGCGTGGTGTGTATTATCCATAGGAATGTATGGTATGATCCGCATCTATGGCGGTGTGTGCTCGCGCAGTCGCTCGCGGCCCACGTGACGGCTAACATTATTACGGTTCATGCCTCACGGAACAGCAAAAGGTCCATCAAATCAAAGCTGACAGGAAACATCGGTGTAGTACAGTATTGGTTCTTTTGCAATAGCCCTACTGGCTGTAAACAAGGTGGGGTAAATGGGCAACTTGCTCGCTGCCCTCTCATTTCATGATCTGCTAAACCGTCTGCTCATGTGTCCTGATAATAAAGCTTTCTCAGAAAACATTATTTGGATACTTGGTAAAAAAAAAAAAAAAAACAATCTCTTAATAGCCCTACAAAAATACACTGAGTGAGCAAAACCTTGGTTATATTACAGTATCTATCTCATCAATGTTTACATATGATAAAAGCAGACATTAAAATCTGTCAGATAATGGTCTCTTCATTAGAAATAGCCCTAATGATTTTTATAATATTAAAGATATCGTATGCCCTATATTCGCTAGTTATTTGTGTGTACCAAATATCTATACTTCAAATTAATCATACAAAGTTAGAATTCAATATTGTGACCAAATAAGTTGTAGGGTGCCACCAATTGTAAAAAAATTTTCCCCCCAAACAAAAAACAGGGGGGTGGTTTTTGGCCGGGGGGGGGGGGACTTAAAAAAGGGGGGGGGGGGGGGGGGGAAAGGGGAAAAAGGGTTCTTTTGGGTGGTAATTTTGGGTTTCCTTTGCTGTTTGTTTTTATTGTGTTACTGACAGATTAATTATTTTCAATCATTTTTTTGTATAATGCCGCCCAAATGTGAACGTAAAGAAAGAAGGTGTGGTTTCAGGTATCGCTGTAGTGTTGTTGCTGCCATGTTGTGGAGATGTTCTGGAGATGTTTAAATGTTCTCTGAGAATTGTTTAATTATTTTGTTCCCTTTCAATAGGGAAAAAACATAAACAAAAATAAATTAATCAGCTGCATTACAGACAAAAATGTTTATGTTTGAATGTAAACTAATCTCTTGGCAGCAGCATTAAGCACTTTGTTTCTAAGACAAGGGTTCAGTTTAATGAAAAACAGCAAGCAACAGTGTCATTTCTGCACTGGCTTTTTTTGGATTGTCAAATAGGCTCTTAGTTAAAGTGAAGAAAGGTCAGCATATCAACATGTTCACGTGACAAACTTGCTGAGATTAAAATATTAATCTGCAAACAATTATTACAAGTATAAAATTACAATGATTTTTTTACACTACAAGTGAGATGCCATAGTGCTGGGCGGTATACCGGTTGATACCGAATACCGGTGTTTATTTTTGTGATATGAATTTTTAAAATACCGCTGTGCATGTCGCTTAAACAACGTTCGGAACGCGACACTGTTTGAAAGGGGTCCCTTTTCACTGTTGCACTGTGGTGAGGGAACATCTGCATGTGTTACTAAGCATGAAAGTTCCGAAACTGAAGCTGTAGAACTAATAGAACGTGATGACACAGAAGAACTCATCCACAATATCCACATTGACCGCCACAAATATCCACCGCCCCCTGCCATCAGCTCCCACGTCTCACACACACGAGCACGACTTTAGCACTAGATAGAGCAACTTTCAGACCCTTTTAGCAGATTTTCCATAGAATATTCATACTGACAAGTTTTATCTGTTTTTGTCTATGTTGTTCATCTGTCACATTAACTGGTTTCACTTAAGTTTGTTTGGGTAACCGCCACATAGCTGTGAACTTCAGAACACCAGGGTATCAACTACCAAAATGAGCAAAATAATGATATTGTACTGTTTGAAATATGATTTATACATGTATATTTCCAGTACCAGTTATACTGTTTAACCCTCATATACTTTGTGCAGTATGCAAATTATCTGTATGCATGCAGTACCCAATGACATTCAATTTCTTGGTTGGCGAATAAACCAGAATCAATAGTGAAGCAACGTCTCTTCTTTTGAATTATTAATTCTTTGGGCTACTGAAAGTTTGGATGTTTCTCACACTAGGCACGGTTGCCTTGTACTGCGCCCAAGCACAATTGTTCCCACTCCCCCACTGGCCTGCATTCACATTGCACTTTAACATTTCAGGCCTGCCTGTGCAATCTTACATAATTACGATGTGACTGTTTTGAAGAAAACGAGAAGCAATCTTGCTCAATACAGTAGCGTCCATTATGGACTTATTATTACTTAAGGTCCTCTCACATTTAAAATGTTGTTTAATACAGTGTTTCCCAACCTTTCTTTAGTCACGTCACCCTTTGGAAATTTTAACAAACTTGTGGCACCCTACAAATTTAATTTTGTCACAATATTTGAATTTCTAACTTCTATATGATAATTTGAAAAAGTATAGATATTTGGTACAACAGAAGAACTGCAGAATATAATGTCATAAAGATATTTTTAATATTATAAAAAAAAAAAATTGTCCATCAATGGTGGCAATCAGTAGGCTAATTTCTAATGAAGAGACCAATTTATATGACAGATTTTAATGTAGGCTTTTATACATATGTAAACATGATTTAATTAACATTATAACTAGCTATCTCACAAATTTGTGCTCACTCAGTGTTTTTATTTTACAGTGGGGTAATTTTGGTGCAGTAGCACGAGATAGCTTGATTTCAAACTTTGAATGCAATAAAAAATGACAAGTAAGCAGTCAATAATAAAATAAGAACAAATAAAGAAATTAATAATGCTAGCACAAATAAAAAATAACGACATGCCTTTGAATTAAATTGCTTTTTAGTTTAGGTTCAGGTTTAGTTCAGGTAGGTCTAACAGTAGGGTTAACATATTAATTTTTTTTTTTTTACCAATTATCCAAATATTGTTTAGTCCTAGAAAGCTATTATTATAAGGACACGCGAGCATAACATGCGGTTAGCAGATCAATGAATGAGAGAGCACGTCGCCAGAGTTACCCATATACCACACCATGTTACAACACAATAGGGCTAATGCAGACAGAAACAATACTGTACTACAAAGATGTTTCCTGTCAGCTCGATTTTTTAATGGACTTTGCTGTTCCGATGAGCACGAGTGGAGCGACTGAGCAGAGCGCACACGCATAGAGCGGAATTACGAATATTACGCAGAGCGTCACACCCATAGGGTCACACCACGTGAAAGTGAAACCTGAGCGGTGAACTAATTTTCGGCAGCCGAAATTTCGGTGCATCTCTAATTATTGGCGACATCAGAAATGGATATTATATAATAGATGCTTTTTTGAACATTTAGCAATTTAAAAATATTAAAAATATTTTTTTTACACGGCACCCCTGCTCTAGACAGACGGCACCCCGTTTGGGAACCAATGGGTGAATAGATATCTCGCTATGCGAACAGAAAGTCAGACTTCGTGCGTAATTTGCCTGTTCGAACAATCACGTCTAGTTTCATTTTTGCTGTAAGGATTTTATGTGTCAAAAAGTTTTGATACCCATTTGAAATTTCAAATCTGATGACTTGACAATTGGACATTTCAATATCACAACAACACTATATTAGCTAACCTACATACAGTTAACCCCCCCCTTCGACAAAACTCAATCTCACTGAAGACAAGTAAACAGTCAGTAATTAATAATAAGGAACTAATTACAAGCAATAGGACAAAAATCTACAATTGAACAGAGAGACAAATGAAATCGACCTAAATGAAAAACTTCAAGCACTAAAAATGTGAAATAGTACTTAAATTAAAATAGTAGTTGAATGCTGTGTACAAAAAACACTGTGTAAATTAAATATAAATCGATTCCTGTTAAGATTACAAAAGTGACTCAGTCGAGAGCAATGAGAGATTTTTTCTCTTTTGTTGTTTGATTAAACATGAATAAGACATAGACAGCACCGTTATTAGTATACTGTCACTTAAAGAACCTAATAAAGATGAATATATGTAACACATTGCTTTTTCTCAAACTGTTTACATTTACTTACGACTGTTACTTAATCGCTCAGTATTTTTTCTCAGCCAGGTTTGAAGAATGTTAAATTTTTGGTAAAACGCACAGTGGAGGAGGGCAGACAAATTCCACCACGACCAACTGCACAGCCTCTTGTACAACATCAACAGAACAACAAGAAGAAAAACAACAAGGGAAAAACTAATTTAAAAACAAGGGCCAGAGCAAGTACTTATATGGTGCCGACATGTTATATTCGAAATAAGTCTGGAAATACGTGGAGGATTCGGTATCATAGCAGCCAAAAGCATTCAACTGAAACCAAAAACGCTGCGCTAACAGCAGTGCTCTCAAGCACTCAAATTCTAGTGTTTCAACAGAGAGCTGGCGTTTCAGCTGGCTAAAAACGCTTTGGTGGACACGCAACCTTAATGCTTATAATTAGTGAGGTTTTTACCATTGCATGTAATGTTTTACATGAGCTTTAGAAACAGTATATAGTATATACTGTGCATGTATGCAGTAGTACACTAATATACCATTCTAAGAAAATTACATGAAACAAAAAACTTAAAAATTAAAAATAATAATTTTGTGATTGTCTTTCATTAACCTTTATCTTCACCTCAGTTCCTAAAGAGCAGCAGAAGACAGATTCCACAGAGCCACTCAAAGCTGTCAAACCTGGACAGGAAGAGGAAGGCTCTATCCAGACCAAGGGTCAGGGTGCAAGCTCTGCAGAAGTTAAAGGTTAGAAATTAGTTCAGCTAAAATGGTGCCTCTGGTGTTTTAGTTATTTTTATTTACTGATTTTCCTATCTTACTCACACTTTTCTCTCGTGGTGTTTCAGGAAAAGAGAAGATGCGGATGAAGCCACGTAGCACACATGAGCTTTCTGTGGAGCAGCAGCTGTACTATAAAGAAATCACCGAAGCATGTGTGGGATCATGTGAAGCCAAAAGAGCGGTATGTGTGTGTGTGTGTGTGCGCCCAGGGTCCAAAATTAAAGGAGTCCTATTATGCACTTTTTACAAGATGTAATATAATAAAGTCTCAGGTATGTGTCAGAATGTGTTTGTGAAGTTTCAGGTCAAAATACACCACAGAGCATTTATTATTCCATGCTGTAAATACATCTTTTTGGGTGGAAACAAAAAACACGTGTTTTCGGTGTGTCTCTTCAAATGCCCATGAGCTGCTCCTCCCCCCCCCTTTCCTACAAGGGCTGTGCTTTCCACATTGTGCCTCCGCTACTCCGCAGCACAATTGTTTGTTTTCATTTTATGCGTTTACAGTCCTCCGAATTGATGGGAAACAGTTTCTTCTTCCATGCTTTCTAAAGCATGTAGTTCAAATGTTGATATACATTTTTCTGTAACGTCTGTTGGTTATTGTAGTCACAGACAGAGTAGGGCCGATACCATTTTTCAGCACGATCCCGCTACGAACAAAAGTTTCTGCGTAGCGGGACAATACCGATCGATCCGTTTTTCTTTTTCTTCTTTCACCTCAGGTGGTGGGACCCGGATTCCTCCCTTTTTTTGTCTTACCCCGTCTCTCAATTCGCCCCCTCCTCTCTCCCGCCCCCTCCCCACTTACCCTACTTACTCCGTGCGGCCCCTCCTATTATCCCCTAGGTTAGGGCTAATTCAGCCCGCCACCCGTTCTCTCCCCCCCCCCATGCTCGTTCCCCCTCCTTTCTCCACTCCTCCCCCTTTCGCGCACCACCCATCACGTAGTGGGGGCACCGCCCCGTCACTAGGTGTAATCTGGTAACAAGTTCCCCCTCCTCTTTGTCTTGTAATCTCCTTGTCCTTTGCCCCCCGTGCTGCTACTTATCTATTACCTCTCGCCATCCGCCATCCCTTTTCTGTTTACCTGTCTCGGCCGTACTGCGGTGCCCCTCTGTAGCTCAGCCGGCCCCCGACCGGCTATTACCCAATCTTTGCAACCACCAGACCCGGCGATGAGTAAGGTGCAACAGCCAGAGAGATCTGCTACCATAGACCCGAGTTCCCCGCGCAAGACCACACACGAGAGAAGAGACCTGGCGGCCTCAGTGTGCAGTGGCTGGGCCAAACTTCCACACGTACGGTGCCCTTAGAGAGACCGCAACATTCTTCCGCTGGTTTGGAGAGATAAGCGGCAGCACCAGCACGGGAAGCTTTCACAAAAAAAAAGAAAGCATCGGAACACCTCTACTGGCTGAATTCACATAGCGGACAAAAAGCAATGACATAAACAATTCAAGTGATTGCTTTTTTATTCAAATCACGAGTCAATTAGAGGAGTGAGGGGTGCCAAGACGCAGATCAAGAGCAGAACTACAGGGGTAGGAAAGTACTATGCACATGGCTCATAGCAGAGTTTGAGTACCAAGACCGGGTCGGACTCATTATTGCAGATGAGCAAAAAAAATTGGTCTTTATATTTAAAGAACAGGAAATACTCTTTGATTCCCACAGCAAAATAGCTAGCATCTAGGGATGTAACAATGCACTCAACGCGCGATGCGTTGCTGCGATAGGATCACAATAAATGATTTCACATCGCCAATTTTTCACAAATTTCTTTTTGGTAACACAAAAAGTAGAGGTTAAGACCAAAATGATAAATGGAAAAAGGTGCCTCTTTTATTATTCTCCAACAAAATGGCGTGCACATGTCAAATAGATTAAAATTACCTTGAATTTTATTGTAAACCAAATCCCAATCAAATGAAAGTAAATAATACAAATACAATAAAATCTACTACAGATGTACAACACAAACTGAAGGCCGTATTGGTCGGGATTTTATCAATTACAAATCACGAGGCAACCGCTGCTTTTTAATCACGATCCAAACAAAGATGTTAAATACATGTTATTTAGATTGTATAATTTCGAAATTTGAAGCAAAAAACAGAATGGTCTGACTTGACCTTTTTAATGAGACGCAAAATGTCACTCTCTGACAGAAGATTGGCCGCAGAAATAATGGGAACAGCAGGTATTATAGGATGCTGCCCATTAAGCGACAGATAAATGCTCACGGATCACACCATATAATGATGAACAGGGCCTGATATTTTCTTTCACCACTGTTTGACGGTTCATCATAAGACATAACGACTGTGTTACGAGAATACTTGACGAGGACAGTTATTTTGATGGAATAAGTTTGTGTTTATGGGTTCATTCAGGATGCACTAGGGATATGCGAAAAGAAGAAGATACTGCAGTTCTGGATTCGCGCATGTTTCACATAAAAACAGAGGCCCACAGGAGGCAGTAGTTCTCTGTGCAACGACGATGTTGAGACAATGAGTGGCACGCCCATAACGATCGCGACTTGTCGGGCGGGTGAATGGTTTAAAACATTTAACTGTTTTAAAGTCAAGGGGGCAAGACTTAGAAACGAAATGTGAGGCCAAACGACCAACTACAATGTGATATGTTTTAAACACAATAATGTTTATATCACGATTCAAGATAGCCCGTTGCGGGGCCGGGCAGTGATACATTTTGGGTAAGACGGAATAGGAAAGTCACAATAGCCCGAGAGACGTCATGCTAGCGATTTTTGCGAGCCGGTGTATTATATCTGTGCGATAGTTTTTTGAGCCTTTTCTTTTAACAGTTTTAAATTTCAGTTACTGAAACGAGAAGATCAATTCATACTGCTATCTCTACTCCATGATCTAACAGACACCTTGTAGAAAGTGACATGATTTAGAATTAGCACTAAACTCCAGCAAGATAAAGTCCTTTTATGCAAAACCACTGATGTTTCTCTACAGATCAAGTATAATAATAGGAACACTGAATCATTGAGAGAGTTTCATCGTCTTGACTGTCATAATGTGACACATAGTTTGAATGCTGAATGGAGGATGACAGCCGCAGCGGAGAGAAGAGTTTAAGTGAACTTGAATTTAACAACGTAAATATTCATCTGTACCTCACATTAAAATATGGAAAAGTTTCAGAACACTTGAAATATAGTGCACAAAAACTTTATGGTGCTTTATAATGTTTTTGTGGCTTTCGTGTGGGTTAACAATAACACGGAATAGTATACACGCTATATCGGATTTGGACCGGTCTCGTCTGACAGATCTCGTCTTACCAGCAGAAAGTGGCAGTATCGGAGCGATACCGATACTGAATATTGGATCAGCGCACCCCTAGACAGTATGCATCACATTTAGAAAGAATGATAATTCTTCTAACCCTGACATAAAATATGTAACTAAATAAATACACAATTGTGATGGAGAATAAGAAGCTGACGTCTGATTTGTGGTCGTATTTACCATGTTTACTATGGTAATGGCTAGCGTGCATTTGCATCGCATATATAAATATTTCTGCCTGGTATGGTGATCATGATCCACATTGGATCTCAAACAGAAGTTATTTCAAACTCGCTGCTGTCAGAAAGTGAGTTTTGAGTTAAAATTATTTTAAAAGTCTTTAATGCTAGTCAGAGGGTAAACTATTGAGATCCGCTGACACTGATGCTCTCCAGACTCTGAGAAACTCCGCCTTTGTTCATGACCACTCCTCAAGGTCGAGCTTGCCCACTTTGGCCCAAGGTATTTGGCGGGCCAAAAAACCCTGGCCGTTGGCCCAGAGGAAGCCCTGACAAGGCACGATCAAGCCTCGGAAGTGACAGTGGAAACGCGACTGGCCCTGGCACGCACTAGCACAGTGGAAAGACGGATATTGAGGTGTTTGAGGGAGTTCAGAAACAGTGCTTACTGATACAGAAAATAACTCCCCTTGGAGTGAACTTTGTGCTTTGTAACTTTGTAGATCTTTTTCATGCACAAACAGCAACATTATGCCTTAAAGGAAGTTGAAAATGTAAAAAAGCATATTAGGACTCCTTTAAGTTTCCACACCACACCTGAAAATGGTAGTTAAATTGAGAAAATTTACTAGCCATAGCACTGTTTGTCTCTATGACATTCACTTGTGTTTTGCATGTCTTGCAGCATCACAATATATATTACTGATCCATTTTTTTTCTTTAACTTTGACATTTTGTATATATTTTGTTGTAATTCTGCCAACAGGAAGCACTGCAGAGCATAGCCACAGACCCAGGGCTGTACCAGATGCTGCCAAGGTTCAGTACCTTCATCTCTGAGGGCGTGAGTACATTCATGGACTACTTATATCTGCTACAACTGTTTTATTAGCCAGTGTAACATGGCTACAGCCAGTACGGGTATAGGTCAGGGCTTCCCAAGCTTTTTCATTCCAGGACCCACCTAGACAAGAATAATCTATCCCAAGACTCACAAAAATATTTAAAAAAGAAATATTCCCTACTGGAATCCCTACTGGAATCCCTAATTTCGATACAATACCTATAAAAATACGATTGTCGATTCCCCCCATGGTATAGATAGACACTTTAGAGATTTTGCTATAATATGTTGCTATATAATAATTTTATACATTTATAGGAGAACAGGGCTTGAAAACGAAAAAAATTTCAATCGGTTCACGCCGAGCAGAATCGATATTTTAACGTTTCTGTTCCTACGTTCCTCTGTATTATTACCGTTCTGAAACCAGTTCGGGTAGAAGAAATACCGGTTAATAACGTTATTTTTTTAAAACTAAGTTCTTTGCACTCATTAAATAATAATAATAATAATATTAACAATAATAAAGGACCGCAAGGTTCTTACTCAAAAAGAAAAAAAAAAAACAAAAAAACAGGAAGAGATCTGGGTAACATTAGCCTATAAACCGATGGCGCTTGTCACAGCCAATACGCATCATCTTTTCTAGATGTTGGCCAAATGTAGGTACTAAACAAAGAAAAATAACTTTCAACACTTTAACGACATTAAAGTATTTTTAAGATATTAAAACTGTTGATACATTGTTAAAAAAGCGATACGTGTATAAGAGTGCTGTTTTGAGAGTGAAAAAAAAATAAAAGAGCGTATAGGCTCACGTCGATTTATTAGCCCTCGTACATATTAGAACTAAGTAGGCTATGCGGTATGGCTAAAGCAAAAGGTTTGCAAACATTCTAAACACAGTTATTAGTTTCTCTCCACAACAAATCCTCTAAAGTTAAGGCTATGCGTTTAGGCTAGAAAAACGTCAATCCAAAAAGAAATTAATTTAAGGTGAAACTGATGCCCTACCTCTCTCATTCGAGCACGAAGCCAATGTTCCATATCGAGCCGGATTGGATGCTAAAAATATTAGTTATTAGCTAGGCTAGGCTTTGACATTCATCGCGTTTAAAAATCATGACTTTAAGAGGCGGACCATCTAGCACAGTGAGCCGCTGGTCACATGAACGCAACAGATTTTGTACAAAGGAGCAGTGTAACTTTTTATGTTTCTTAAACTGTATTTTATTTTGATAATGAACAGGCTGCAATGTCGCAAAAATATGTTGTGTGTGCGCGTGAGGCACCGGCCCGATGGTCATACCAACGCTGGTTGGTTATACAGATAGAAGCAAGACATTATTTAAAACTGTCAAGCTTTTGCTAAATAAATAAAACTGTAAAGCTTTTGCAAAATAAAGAAAACTACTTTCTGCTGTCTCGTTTTCCTTTCCGAGAACTTTGGAACGCGTCACAATGAATTGTAACTCAGCACATTTTTTTCTTTAGTTTTGTTAATCTGCCAATGATTTAAGTGAAATATATTTCGTGTATAGGCCTATATATTCCTTTTTATGCAAGCCTATAGTTTTATTCTGTTTTCTCCGTTCACAGAAGCACTGCAGTTGCGTGTGATCTGTTGAATCCTTCTTACACTGTCCTCAGATAAAAACGTACTTCCTGCCATTGCGACTTACCTATGATGAGTTCACAGCTGAGCGGGCATTTCACTCGTTAGATGTCTTGGCTTCATATTTGCATAGACCGTACTAATGGAATTCGTGATTGGTTGACAGCAAATTTCAAATATTAAATGGAACGATAAAATAACGTTATTAACCAGTTAATGGCCATTTCAAATTTTCGATTCTGTTCAGAACTATAACATTTGATTTAGTTTCTGTTTCTGGTTATTTTCCTGTCAAAATTTCGTTCGTTTCCAGTTTTCGTTCCTTTATACCGGTTCAGAGCCCTGTAGGAGAATAAGCCTAATATTGTCTTGAATATTGACAAAGACATCTGCTATCGTCGATATTTCTGACTATCGTCGATACACGATACTATTGTCTATCGGCACATCCCTACTGCTGGGGTGGCCATGGTTTTGCCCGCCCTAGTGTGGAACTCATTTGCATATAGTAGAGTACAAGGTTAAACAGTGTCTTTAACATTTTACCCATGCAATATTTCTTTACCAAACCTCTTTCAAATTATTACCAGCATCATAGGGAGCAAATAGAAACATGATGGGATACAGTTGAGCTGTCATTTGCTAATCATGAGCCATGATATGTTAATAGGCCTGCTCCCGTGAACTGTTGTGTTAAAGGGGTCATATGATGTGATTTCAAATTTTCCTTTCTCTTTGGTGTTACAAGCTGATTGTGCATAGATAATATCCCTGAAGTTTCAAAGACTAAAGTCTCAAATCAAAAGGGATATTCTTTATAAAATTTAAGATTCAATCACGCCTACCTAAAACGGCTCGTTCCAACACGCCCCCACATGTCTACGTCACGATGGGGGAAGATTTACATAACGCCGCCCAAATGTTCACGCAAAGAAAGAAGGCGTAACTTTTATTCTCACTGTAGTATTGTTGTTGCTAACACCGCCATGTCGTGAAGGCGAAGAACTACTTTGTTTGGCCTTCCAAAAGAGGACGATATCCGCTTCATCATACCTGGAGCTGATCCGTGCTGGTCACTGAGGAAATACATCAACTTCCCGCTGTCGATCGCCGGATCGGCTTTCAACGTGGACAAAGCGGAGTCGTCGCAGTGTGTGACGCTGTGTTTTTTTGTGAAAGCGAAACTACTTTGTTTTGCCTTCCAAAAGAGGACACGACTAGAAATCAGTGGTTAAGTTGTATTTACAACACTGTTCCAGAACAGTTTAAACCAAATATTCAGACGTGTACAACGCATTTTATGGAGGACTGTTTCCTCAACCTGGGAGAGTATATAGGAGACTACAGACGGGTGTTCTGAATCACAGGACGGTAAGGAAGTTTTATATTTAAAGAATTTGCCATGACGATTCAAAAGCGAGTTTGGAAGCAGTGGTAAAATAGCGTTGTGAGTTTGTAATTTCTCCGATGCACGATGCAGACATGGTTTTATGTTTACGTGGCGTTATGCAATCCAACGCGTAAAAAGACCGTATAAGTCATTATAATCCGTAATTATGTCCCCACTGGATGCAACAAATGCCTCATTTATAATGGGTTTTAATGTTTTTGTCTCGTCGCCCCTGCCGGGACAATGCATCACAATATGGCAAGGGGTGTAACATTGCCGTCACATGCTTAAGGTATTCAGCCAATCACAACGCACTGGATAGCTGGCCAATTTTTTTTTTCAGAGCACACCTGCTTTTCAGCCGATGAGCTTGTAAAAATTGACGCGTTTCAGAAAGACCTTAAACCACATAAACACATTTCATTACACCAAATACACAAAATAATGTTATTTTTAGCAACATCATATGACCCCTTTAACAGTCAGTAGACATTAATATAAACTGTACTTTATCTGAGGGTGAAGTGAATGTATTGCAGATTACGTCCATTTAAGGTCTCCAAACAGGTATGAATGGATTTGGATAGATCATTGTGGCCTTTCTTCGTTTCGGCCACTGCTGCTGCATCCTCAGGAATTTTTATGGCAGTTCTTTCCTAAACCTTAGGATTGGGTTTGGTGGTTAGTGTCAACTCGTAGTCCAACGAGAAGTCCTCTCTTAGGTGGTCGTGGGTGCAGAAGGTCTCCCTTTCTGTCCTGCTAAAGGGGTCTGGCAGTTGTCTTGGCATCTTTTCTGATGTTTCTGAACATTTGTTTATGTTCCTCCACCAAGGTCCAATCACAGAATTGCACATCTCCCTCCACACCGGCAGTTTAGAGAGGGGCCTTGCTATAAACTGGTCCCTGGAATGCTATCTCGACTGTTGTTCACCACAACCTTCTCTTCCTTTGATTTTGGTTGCATCCCCTCTTTAGTTGGTTGAGCTTTTTTTGTGGATATATTGTTATCGTGAAATAAAATTTCTCATAAGAATAAGTAAAATAAGATTTGGGTCATATCGCCCACCTCCCCTACTAACAAAATGTTTTCTTGACATGGAATATTTATATATTAGTTTGAATTTACATTGTTTAATGCACATCTGTTTTGACATTTTTTTTGTCCCATCCATTGCACTCATTTTCACTATGTTAATCATTGCAATTTCAAGAGTGAATCTCACATTATATGAATAATGTCACAATACGGATGTCACTCCTGAAACTTTGCAGCATGTATGTGACTGTCGATCCTCTTAGCAGCATGAAAAAAACCTTTTAGTTAAATTGTTAATTACTATATATTAGGGCTGGGCAAAAAATCAAATGCGATTTTCATGCGAATCTCGCCAGTAAAGCTGCTTCTGGTGATTAGTAGTTAATCTCCAGCACGTGCTTTCAGATGGAGCAGAATTAACTACACATAGCCGTAGTTCACTGACAAGATACGCAAAATCGCTTTTTCTTGGTCGTTGTCAGCTGAAGCGGCTTTACTGACGAGATGCGCATGAAAATCGCATTCAATTTTTTGCACAGCCCTACTATATATAGAAAGCACAGGAAGAGTGCTCCTTTTTATAATCACTAAAAAGCTGTCACTCACTTCGCTTCATCACAATTTTTGAAAACTTTTTCTGATGTCTGCAAATTTCTGCTGCACTCTTGCAAAAAATAATTGTATAATCAGTGAAGCTGAATGGGCAAGTCAAGTCAAACTTTTTTGTATAGCACTTTATACAATACTGGTTGTGAATACACAATGAAACTTATTTGCATCTTGTCTACACTTAATTTGTTATAATGAAAAGATTTCTGTGTGTGTGCAGAACTCAACCCTGAACAAAAAAAGGTGTTTTGAGCGTTTGTAAAATAAGTTTGGACAATGTGAGAGTGCTCTCTTGCTTTCGTTGATGGTGCAGCCCCATAGAACCGAGCCTGTGTTAGTTCCTCTATATTGTTGGAACAAGAATAAGTGTTATCTCTTTCTCTTTCAGGTCCGTGTAAATGTTGTTCAGAATAACCTGGCTCTGCTGATATACTTGATGAGGATGGTGAAGGCTTTAATGGACAATCCAACTCTATATTTGGAGAAATATGTGAGCAATTCCCACACTACATACTAATAATAACATACACTTTATTTACATCTCTTATGAAAATGTTACCTATTTTATTTTACCTTTTTGATTAGTTTTTCAAAATCATGTTCACTCTCACTCTGACCTTTAGAATTAAGACCCTTGATTTGTTTTGCTGCTGTACCTTTAAAAGTTCTATGTACACATGCTGTGTTATGATAGGCTCTTCTTTGCATATAAAACCAGCAGTTTTTTGAGATTATAGTAAATTATTTTTTTGGACTGGGGAAGGACTTTTTGAGTTCTTAAGCCTGCTTCTAGGAAAATTATATTTTTATTAATGTAACTACTTTCACTCTTGCAGCTCCATGAGTTGATCCCAGCGGTGGTGACGTGTATTGTCAGTAAGCAGCTGTGTCTGAGGCCTGACGTGGACAATCACTGGGCTCTGCGAGACTTTGCTGCCCGGCTGATGGCTCAGAGCTGCAAGACGTTCAGCACAACAACCAACAACATCCAGTCACGTATCACCAAGACGTTTACTAAGGTAGTAGACACCGTGCTCATTGTGTGTTAACAAACAAATATTAGTTTTATCTAAGTTAAACAAATATACCTGATAAGCCAATGCACCGGAAGTGGTCTAAAAAGCTTGAAGTACCCGTCATTATTTTATGTTTTTTTAAAAAAAAAATTTATTGTCAGGCATTGTTGGATGATAAGACTCAGTGGACAACTCGTTATGGCTGCATTGCTGGACTTGCTGAACTTGGGCATGACGTGAGTCTCCTTCATTTACTGTCAACTAAAACTGTATTTAATGCTTTGGAAGCACTTTTATAGTTAGACTTTTTTATATATAATATAACTTGTAACTTGGAGCCATTTTTCTTAGGGTCTTGAATGTTAATTGATCAGTACAATAGGGCCATTAAACAATATCATGGCGTGTGGGTGTGTGTCAAGAGGTCTTGTCAGTAACATAGGCTCGTTGGTTGTAGTGCGGCCGGTGGGGGTGTGTAGGTCGCCCGCGGGGAGCTGCCTGGCGAGTATAGCCGACGAGGCGTATGGTGTCCAAGTGCAAGTTAAGGCGGTTAGTCTCTCGGTGACATGTGCGGGAGAGGTGGGTAATGCATTTAAGCGTGCTGTAGGAATAACAAGAAGAAAAACAATGTGCGGTAAATGGTAAAACTGTTTGCACTACAAACCAGTGTGTTCATAATTAAGATTATACATTAAAATAATATGGTAAGACACACTAGTTTGCAATATCAAGCAGCAAAATAAGCTGTTTTGTACAGCTAAAAATAGATGGAAGCGAATGACAAAAACCGACAGCCCATAAAATGTACAATGCCCACTATTATGGAAAATAGTTGGATAGATTAATCTAACCAGCCTACCACACAGCAGAAATTAAACACACAGCCAGTCAGTACGTCAACTATTATGTCCTGCATGGTCTGCATGTCTCGGTGTGAATGAGTGGCATAGTTTTGTCCCTGCTACAACAAACTCAACACTATGATCTCACGGTGGTTTTTTTGTAATTCATGCCAGTTCTGGTCGGTTGTCCGTCTTTATTTGAAAAAAAACAATAAAAAATGCTATGTTTTTTTTCGTTCTAAAAATGCAGGGGGGTAGGTGGGGGGGTTGTGTTGGGGTTACCAGACTGATATTGTAAAGAATTTTTTAATTTATTTATATTTCTTTAGACACCACTCTTTTGATAAAATTAAAAAAATAAAGTTACCCAAATTAAAAGTTTGCTTACTCGTTGCCATTTATTGTGACTAAAGGTCAACTGATAAACCTTAGTTTACTTCTACAGGTTTATCTCAATAAATTAGAATGTCGTGGATAAGTTTATTTATTTCAGTAATTCAACTAAAATCGTGAAACTCGTGTATTAAATAAATTCAATGCACACAGCCTGAAGTAGTTTAAGTCTTTGGTTCTTTTAATTTGTGATGATTTTGGCTCACATTTCACGAAAACCCTCCAATTCACTATCTCAACTAATTAGAGTACTTCATAAGACCAATAAAAAAATAAATTTTTTGTTAATTGTTGGCCTTCTGGAAAGTATGTAAATTTTTTGTACATGTACTCAATACTTGGTAGGGTTTCCTTTTGCTTTAATTACTGCCTCAATGTGGCGTGGCATGGAGGTGATCAGTTTGTGGCACTGCTGAGGTGGGTATGGAAGCCCAGGTTTCTTTGACATGGCCTTCAGCTCATCTGCATTTTTGGTCTCTTATTTCTCATTTTCCTCTTAACAATACCAAACAGATTCTCTATGGGGTTCAGGTCTCGTGAGTTTGCTGGCCAGTCAAGCACAAAACACCATGGTCATTTAAAAAACCAACTTTTGGGTGCGTTGGTGCTGGAAAGGAAATCACCAATCTTCAAAAAGCTGGGGTTCCCAGCCAGAAGGAATGGCATGAAGTGCTCCAAAATTTCCTTGGTAAACCGGGTGCAGTGACGTTGGGGTGTTGGTTCAAATTCTTACCTGGACAATGAGGGCTCAAGCACGGTCTTCTGGTCAGGATGACATTGCAGCAACCCCAAATATCACAGGACTGTGAAACTTAAAACGGTGTGGGTGCGCAAGGGGGAGGTGAAGCACAGGAGGGCAACGTGGGCATGAGCTTCTTCTCCCACCCTTCCTCCCAGACTCTAGGACCTTGGTTTTCCCAATGAAATACAAACCTTGCTCTCAACTGAAAAGGAGACGTTTGTTGGACACTGGGCAACATCCCATTCTTCCTTTTTTCCGTAGCCCAGGTAAGAGACGCCCTGACGTTTTCTGTGTTCCAGAGTGGCTGACATGAGGAATACCGCCAAAGCTGTAGCCCAAATTCCCTTGACACGTCGTGTGTGGTGGCTCCTTGATGCTTGACCCCCCAGCCTCAGTCAATCCATTCCTGTGAAGTTCACATCAAATTCCTTTCTGAATCGATTTTTGCTTGACAACAATCCTCATAAGATGCCTGTTTGCGGTTCTCCCTCCCCTCTGTTGGTTGTGCATCTTTTTCCTTCCACACTTTTTCCTTCCACTCAACCCTCTGTTAACATGCCGTGGATACAGCACTCTGTGAACTGCCAGCTTCTTTGGCAATGAATGTTTTGTGGCTTACCCTCCTTGTGAAGGTTGTCAATGATTGTCTTCTGGACCATTGCCGAGTCAGCAGTCTTCCCCATTATTGTGTAGGCTAGTGAACCAAATTGAGAGACCATTTTGAATGCTCAGGAAACCTTTGCAAGTGTTTTGAATTGATTAGCTGATTGGAATGTCACCATATTCTAAATTGTTGAGATAGTAAATTGGTGGGGTTTTGTTAAATGTGAACCAAAATCATCACAATAAAAGAACCAAAGACTTAAACGCGGGGTGGGGGGGGAGTCGGTGGTGGGAACGTCGGTCTGTGTGCGAAATTTAATTTTATTTAATACACAGTTTTCACATTGATTTGAATTACACTGAAATTTAATCTTTCCTCCCCGACATTCTAATTTATTGAGATGCACCTGTAGTTCAAGGCACTTAATGATTAATGAACTTAATGAATAATGAATGCTTACTACTGTGTTGTTTTATTCAAGCATTAAGGCATTTAAGGCCGTGCTGTTTTGTGAATATAGTCCTGACTGAACAAGTTGCCGCTATGCATTTTGCTTAACAGTGTATCGTATTGGTTTTTCAAAAGCTGTTTTTTTTATCATTCCAGTGTGCTGATCATTCACTGAGAGTAAACATTAAATCGTTTTAATTTCCATGTAGGTGATAAAGACATTGATCATCCCTCGGCTGTCTGTAGAGGGTGCTCGTATTAAAGCTGTGATGGATGGGCCAGTGGTGTCCAACATTGATAAGATCGGAGCTGATCACGTCCAGAGTCTGTTACTGGTAAGTACCTCACAACGACACGAGTCAGTCATTCAAATGAGCAGTAGTTCTAGTTCTGGTGCTGTCATATTTGTTAGTATTGTAATTGTTATTAGTTTACTTTTTTTATTATTATTCTTCCCAAATGAGAGTCTATGGCAGCCCTATGAACGGAACATAGGAAAATGCTGAAAATTGGCACACTTGTAGTGATGGTCATGAATAGTGATCGGACCAATTTTGGGGTCTCTAGGACCAACTCTATAGTGCCACCAGCAGTTCGAAAATTCAGCATTGAAATAGTAATAATTCTCGAATGCCTTATTCTAAAAAAATTAAACTTAGTACACATGATTCCTCTCTTCATGGTGAACACATTCAATAGCTTACATTAAGACTCCACCCATTACAGTAGCGGCCCCCATTTTGAACGTACAGATTCCCGTTTTTTTTCCTCTTTTCTTTTTTTTTTTTTTTTTTTTTCTTTTTTTTCGCAAGTAGTCCTCCTTCCCTCACAAATTTGTTAAATTATTCCAAAAATTGGCAGATATGATCTTTGCACTGAATTGCCGCACAGAAATGACTGAACATTTTTTTATTCATCTTGGTTCAAAAGTTATGTCGCAAACTTAACAAAGGTTGACCTGAAATTGGTTCAGAGGCTGTATCTCGGCCAAACTTTGATCAATCGAAACAAAACTTGGTATGATTCATCAAGACCATGATCTGAGGGTTCATACCAGAGTTGAGAACAGTGCCAACTATGGGTCATTAGATACCAAAAATGCCCCCGGCCCCCCCAACATTTTTTTTGCTTGTAACTTTTGAACAGTTAGTCAGACGATCATGATCTTGGTGTCTATGGATTCCTTGGATCATGCCGAATCTGCCGATGTTGGTTTGTCGGCACAAAACTCGGTAGGGATCATCAACACCATGTACCTGAGGTACCTGAGAAGTTTGAACACAGCGCCACCTAGCGTTCCAGAGATATAACGATTTTTGCAAAAACGCTTATAACTTTTGAAAACATTGTCCAAATTTCATTATCATTTCATTCCCTGGGTTCGTGGGTGTGTAGGCCGGGTGAGGGTGGGCTGGGTCGTGGTAACCTCTCTCTTCAACAAGTAGGTTCATTGAGGTGTACATATGTTGGTCATAATTAGTTGTGCCAATGTGCCATATTGAAGTAAATGGAAAAACTTTTCTTTTTTTTTCCTACTCCTACAAATTTTGTCCAAAATCTGATCAGATGATCTTTGGACCGAGCTGCACATAAATGATTGAACAGATTTTTAATATTTGCTTCCGTTCCTGAGAAATACTTCTCTAAAGTTGAGCGTGCCTGTGTTTGTTGGCTTATACTATTAAGCTTAGCATGCTAATAAGTTACAGGCTAACCAGTTACCATACTGTTTAATGTGACTCTTCGGCTATAAAAGTTAACCATAAGCTGCATTACCATTAACTTATCTTTGCAAGTTACACTGATTAAAATGCTAAATAACTTTTTTTGGGAGCTCATTCTCACACCTAAACCTAGCTTTAAAGATTTTCTACAAATTCAATGTGTAGCAAGTGTTTAACCATGGGAACTTTGCAATGTTTAAAAGTATCCAAATGAAATTCAACGCCCAAATATGCCAAAATGGGCTTGGTCCCGATAATTGGTGCATGCAGCTATATTTCATATTGTTGTTGTTATTTATGCAAATAAATGTAAATTTTAATTAAAGTATTAAAGTGGAAATGGTTAGTTGTCTTGGAAAGGGTTTGTGTGTTGCCATTCTCATTCAATATTAACACAATTTGTGCTTGTTCGTTTTTGAGTCCTGGACATGACATGCGGGGGAAAAATAAAGATATTGTGGCCACGTTGTACTAATTAATTCCTTAATTTAAATTTAACAAGAGTTTGAATTAATGAAATGTGGCCACAGATTAACAGGTTGTAGGAACAAATTATTAATATCTATTTTTTTATCTTTGCATTTTAATCATGATCCAAACCAAGATGGTACATGTAGCATTAGCAGTTTTTTATATAAATTTGATAGTAAAATTTAACAATTTAAAGTAAAAACAGAATGGTCTGACTTTAGCTTTTTGAAATTATGCTACATAAAACATCTGTACGAAACAAAAAAAGCAGACGGGCTAAATGAAAATTTAAATTCACTCCTTGACAGCAGATGGTGCTTATGGAACAGCAGTGATACAGCATTTTTCTGACAGTCCGTTCCCCTGAGAGATACATTCATATAAACCCCCGTCCCCAATTCAATAGGATTTTCTTCCAATATTGCGCACCGTGAGCTGGGTCTCGACCCGTATTTTCCTCCTCTTTTCCTCCTCTTTCCCTTGTTCCTCCCCCCTTTTTTGCCTCCTCCGCTGAGACCTCTGCCAGGTATAAGATGTAATCCTCATTATTCTTTTGTCATTATTCTTTTGTTTTTATACAGCCATTATTCTGGCATTACATGATTTACTCATCCACAGCGCCATGATCCCAGTACACATTTACCCACCTAGTGTAAGTTTGTTATCGGAAGAGACGGGTTATGAATGCATAAAATGAGTGACATATGAGCAGCGAATGAGCTTCCTCTGAGTCAGAACACTGATTGTGGCACTGGAAGCCGCTAATGCTAATCGGATCACATAATTCAGAGGAAAATGAATAGAAATTATGAGTCGTTGTCGGTACGTCAGAGAATGTTTGAAGTAACCGTAATAATATCAATAATTTCTCCAAGTGTTCGGATCAGACTTTTATCGTTCCTGTCCTATTCGTGCGCGTGATGGACGTTAGTGGAATTGTGTTCTTCAGGAAATCTCGGGTAGTCCACCCTGTCTGATGTGATACTATAGCTGACCGGCCTGCGGTTATAATTTTTATTCTCTAATAGTATCATCCTTGGAATGAAAGAATTGGTCATAAAGTCATTATTGCTATGGGGTTGGGGCTGTTGGGGGAAATGTCTGCATCTACGCTGCTTAATTTTATCAATTAATTAGTGGGGCCGGAATGTGTTGGAGAGTGGTTTAGGTAATACCTGGGGGTGGTGATTGCTTGCTAAAGAGGACTAATCGAAGCAGATCTGCAGTTGTGATCTGTGCTGTGTGGGCGGTTGGTACAAGACTTTCCCTCCATGCAATAACAATACCTCTAGTTGGGTTTTCTTCCCATTTGAGCTGACCTAGTGTTTTTTAATTTCTGTATTACCCAGTTCGATACCGTGGGGGTAAGTCGCAGTGAAACTGATGCCAGCATGTCATTCGATGGGTTTGAGTAACTGGACCTTAAAGTGTGGTGGTGTGGGGTGGGCTACGTGGAAGAGATCTACAGGGGTCAAGCCCAATTTTTTTTAATTTTGGTTTTTAGGTAGCACATACACATCCAGCCCTAGAAAAATTCTAGTGTTGGAACAAATAACAGCCCACCCGTCGGTGTACAGACAAAGATTTTGGCTCTAACCCAACCCTTACGTGTTCATCTTTAGTAACCTGGATATGGCTCAATAATAGAGAATGGGGCAAGGCTAAGAGGCAGCCCTCGGCAGCAACTTCCTTTACAATTAAATTCGGGTGAGGTGGCTGTTGATCCTTATGCTAACATTTGTGATGAATATATAATTTTAATACATCTTATAAACTTTAATACATCTAAAACACTCAAAAAGTATGGAGACTAATTGCTCTTTAACACTAGAACCGCCAGGAGGTCGCTGTATAACCCTAAAAGTGCCATCGGGTCAAATTTTTACCTGCTCACATGACACTGATTTATTGGCTAAGTAACGATTATGTCACTGTATTATGCCACTGTCTTCACGAAGAAGTGTCTAGAGTCATGAAATTATTGTCTAGTCATCAACTATATTTTTATCCTGTTGTTTTATGTTCAAGAGTTTTTAATGCAGGCTACACTAATCCATAATGGTCAGAAGCCTAAGCTAAAACATTTTTTTTTTAATGTCTGACAACGGAAATTAGAAGGTAGTAGCCTAAATATTTGGGTGGTTTAATATTATAATACAATGTCATTAATCAATATATTAAGATAACCCATGCTATTTAAATAACTAAAACAGCCTATAGACAATAATGAACAATAATAATTCACCACACTACATAGGATGATGCAATGAAAAATTCAAGCACACAGCTTCACCTAAATATTTATTAATTTTAGTTATATCATTTATAATTTGAATAAGAGAACAACACCATTAAACTTTGGGTAATCAAAAAATGGTTTTATTCATTACATCATATAGATCGGAGTAGGTCGTAGTAAGGGTGAGGGGGTGGGTGTGAAAGCGGAAGGAGGATTTTGTTATTTTTTTCAGTTAACGGCCAGATTAGAATAGCAACACAGTAGTGAACAATAAACAATATGGCAAGACAAAAATTAAATAATTAAACCAAAGTTTGACCAATTAGAGTAACGTGAGGCTAAAACATGTAAATATGATATCTGGATCGCTGTCAGATGAGCCGTCAGATGCTGAGCCAACCCAGGACAGGACCGCATAACTTACCATCTAGACGCCTCCATCACGTCATTAGTGGTTTCTAATACCTACCTTCCATAAATCACCTTTTTTTTGTAATTTTGACTTTATGAAAGAGGCGGGGTATAATGCGGCTACCAATCAGATGGTGATGTGGAATGAGATCATTGGCGGAAATCATGTTAAAATATGGTTAAACATAAGCGGCAAAGAAAATGAGCGAGCTACGGGAGACATGCAAGCATGTTAGGTGGGTAAATTTTGTGCGCACGGAAGCGCGCTGGGCGGGTCTTGATATGGGGGTATGAATTGCCGGGGCCTGGTTTTTGATCTGGTTTTATCTAAATAATTTTTTACAACATTGGATTGTAAATTACATAATTTTAGTAAAAGTCAGTGACTGGGAGACTTGAGTGTTTTATTTTAAATCTGTTATGTACATTTGAAAAACAGCCACGGGTAAAATTTACCCCGTGGCAATTCTAGTGTTAAAGCCCTTATATGACTCCGCTGAAAAGCCATCTGTTCCCGGCGCTTTATTAACCTTTAATCTAGAAACTGCTTTCTCTGTTTCTTCCTCTGTAATCTCTACCATCAGAGCTTTATTTTGTACTTCACCTATGGAGGGTAAGTCCAGTGATTCTAAAAATTTATTTATTTCCTTTGAGCTGGCTGTATTTGGTTCCTTATATAGATTTATATTGTAATTTTCATTATATCTTCTTGCTTATGGCAGACCTTTTTTGTTTGGGAATCCCTAATTTCATCAATTTTACTCTCTTCCTGTTGCTTCCTTAAACTCTAAGTCTGTAGCTTCAGAGCCTTTGAGCCATTTTCATAATATCTCTGCCTAACAAAGTTAGCTTTTTTCTCTAATTCTTCATCATATGTTACTTCCTTTTTAACAAGATTTTCTTGCAAATCAATTAGCTTTTCTCTGCAATACAAGAGCTATGAGTTTTCCTCTGATCAATGATTTTGCAGTATACCAAAGAACACTCTGTGATACTACCGCTTTATTGTTGTTATCCATATAATCAATTATTTTTGGACATATACGTTGCGTATACTATCATTCAAAATGCTTCTATTAAGTTGCCACAATGTATCCTTCTTTTTATTAGCCAGGTCCATAGGTAAGTAGACCGCTGAATGATCGAAGATATATCTGCCTCCTTTCTTGCTGTCTATAAGTCTGTGCCTGTCTGAATTACAAATAAACAAAAGTCAGTTCTTGAATAAACAACTTAACTAGCTGACTAGAATGTAAATTGTTTGTCAGTCATTTTTTTTATAGTTCAGCACTGTTAAAATGAGCCTTCTGCCAAAATACGACATGCACATTTTCTCTTTGCATTAGCCTTGCTTCTCTTAATTGGATTGTGTAAAGCTTTTACATGAAGTGTAATCACCCTATGTTTCTGACATTTCATTTAAACCCACAACAAAACACTGTATGTAAGCTACATGTTATTGATGACCAAACCTGAACTATAGAGCAAAATCAGAACATCACAATAAAATAGACCAACA
This sequence comes from Sinocyclocheilus anophthalmus, assembly GCA_018155175.1. Lineage (NCBI taxonomy): Eukaryota > Metazoa > Chordata > Actinopteri > Cypriniformes > Cyprinidae > Sinocyclocheilus > Sinocyclocheilus anophthalmus. Next base: position 33,256 of record JADLZN010010387.1, on the reverse strand, counting down.
AAACAAAAAACACAGGCAGATCTCCATTTTGAAGTAATAACCATTTCTAATCACCAGAGCCCACCTTCAGTGCAACTTGTTGGTCAACTATACTCTTAAGGCCAATTCACACCGCACAGACTAACGCCAACAAACAAGTTGGCTGTTGGATTTAGAATTTTATGAAAAATAACTGTCATGTTCACACTGCCCCAACAGACACCGACAAACTTCGAGTCAAAGAGTCAAGTAACACCGTGTCTACACCGGACACGACATTTGTTGAGCCGCGCCGCATCCAGTGTAGACAGCATCACTGATAATGATAGGTTTTTTTTATCGCGTCATATGCTGCACCGCTCGCGTCCGGTGTAGACACGGTGTAAGTCTGACTGGGCGAAAAAATGGATGATCCTGTAACCACAATCAAAATTTTACTGTTATTAATGTCTTGCATGTCATTCTTCGCATTAAAAGACGGTGAATAAAGCAAAAGAAGCCGTGGGTGAAGCTCGCTTTAAGTGAAGTATGCACATTGTCATGGCAACGGTTTATGGCCTGGTCAGATTACGTCAGAATTAGTTGCCGTTTGTTGGAAAATCATATCACACTGCTCAGACATTCCACAACCCAACAAATGCCGATTGAACATGTTTAGTCGGGCGAAAAACAAACTCCGACCAACGGCAACAAACGCAGACAGGGGTAACACACTGATCCAACAAACTCCGACAGACTTGTTTTTTGGTGTTTGTTGGCGTTTTGTCTGTGTGGTGTGAATTGGCCTTTACTAAGAACTAAGGGCAGGTCTATTCAGTTGTAATAATGATTAATTGTCATGATAAAAGTAATCCCCCCGTCGCTGTGGTAGATCTCCTTTTTTTGTCACATTGCATGAAGAAGAAATCTATCGACTGTCTTGTTCATCAGCCATGACGCCCTCGGTTATTTTGTCTTCTCCGTTTTCCCAGACTGGTTTCCCTTGCAGTTTCTGTACTTTTCCCCTTCCAACGTTAATTGGATCAAAATTTAAATCTTACTTGCATTCAAATGAATAAACTCTGACCGAACAGGAGTGAGCAGTTATGCAGCCATGCGCTTTAGCTTAACCACTAGAAGTCTTTCTTCCCAAATTTTTCATGAGAATCATTTATAAATCTGGCAATAAAAGAGAAGCTTTAAGGTCTCCTGCCAAAATATAAGCTCTATGGTTTAATGTTTGAAAGCAATGAAAGCCATAAATTTTAGTGTTGTAATTTTACTCTTTTTTTTGTTGTTGTTGTTGTAATATTGTTCTGTAAAATAAAATTATTATTATTGTTAAATACATGTTTTTTTATTTTATTTTAAAGTACAATAGTATTGTTGCAATAGTAATAATGTCTTTGATTTCCTTTTTTATAATTTTAAAACAAAATAATAAATATTTTAATACTAATAAGTAGAATATTATTATTATTATTATTATTGTATAGTTGTATTGAATGAGGAAGATATTGAATAGGGTTTTTCTACTTTTTTCTTAGTTGGTCATGTAAACCTCTGATTTATTTCACATTCTCTCTCCTTCCTCTCTCTCTTGTTCTGTTTAGAAACACTGTGCATGTGTGGTTGCTAAAACTAGACCGCTCCCAGATATGGTGGATCAATACAAGGCAGATTATGGTTATCTGGGCACCATGCTCTGTTCACATGTGGTGAAGGCCCGTGCACAGGCTGCCTTCCAGGCCCAAACTGTTAACAGAACCACACTCACTATCACACAGGTGAGCAAATCTAAAATAATACTTTTGTCATATAATAATATACTTTTGTCAATAAGCTGATCTGAATCATAACCAGTAGTTCTATTCTAAAAAAATAAAAAAATAAATACTTCGTTAATATTGTTCAAATCAAACCTAAATTCTCCATTTGTCTCTCTCTGCAGCCACGCCCAACTCTGTCAATGTCTCAGAGTGGATTGTCAGCATCAAGTGGGTCACGCACCCCGAACATTATTAAAGTACCCAGTTCACTCACCCTTATGTCCACTCGCCCTGGAACACCCACCCAGCCGTCACCCCCAGCAACCAAATATATTGTTATGGCAACAAGTGCAGGAGCTGCATCCACACAGCAGGTAAGAGTTTTAAATGAGTTTGTGTCATTGTACTTGAGCAGGGCTTAAAAAGCAAAAAATAAATAAAATAATTAATCGGTTCACCTCGAGCAGAATCAGTGTTTTATAATTTCTGCTCTTTTGTTGCTTATTAAACTTTATGGTTTGATTAGAAAAGATACAGATTAATAACATTAATTTAATTGTCTATACTTGATAAAAATGTATATACAGACTTATACACATTTTCACTCAAAAATGACATAACATGGAAATTAAGCTTTAACATTTAATGCATAACATCATAAAAACACAACAGAATTGTACTTGCATTAGGCTTGCTGCGGTAGTCAGTGTTAGACATGCACTAATTAAATTACTTGCCCACCACCCCCACTGTCATTTGCTTTTTTATAGAAATAAAAACTATTTAGTTCAGTTGGACAACGGATGCTACAATTACATACTGAAAGTGCTCCATACAGCACAAGCTGCAAATTTCACTTATCCTGCGTTGAGAGCAAGAAAAAAAAAATCACTGACAAAACCATGGCGGAGGATTTGGTGCGTAACGGATCATGAGCATAACTGGCAAATATCTTAACTTGTAAAATGTGTGGTACTATACACATCCCATATACCCAGAGTGTGCTCCATATACACAGAGTACACATGATTGCACATTCAAAAGCGATTTCAATACCCCGCATATTAATAGCGGCCTACAGGAGCTAATCTCACCTAACATTAAAGTTTTTAAATATACTTTCATATTGCAATAATTTCACATTCAATCTTCAAATTAATGTAGAAACAACATACAGTATATTTTTAATATTTGTTTAATGGCATCCACCAATACTACTGATGTCTCTATGAAATTTTCCCCCCCTAATATTTAACCACTGAATAAAAGCATTCAACATTACAGTATAATGATAGAGCTAGAATTTTAACATTAAACTTTAAAAAATAACAACTTCTAATTTAAGTGAACTTCCTCACATAAATCCATTATAATAAATGTCATATTTACCTGTGCCCTTCATCAAGTAGGAAATATACAGAAATGGAATAAAGTTTTCAAACAATAAATTCTAAATTAAATATTGATGAATCCTTAAAGCTACAAAAGTTATGGATTTCCTCTTTTTTCTATTGTGACTACAGACTACACCCCCCCGCAGCTGGTTATAGTATTTTTGTGCCCTTGTTTAGAGCTGCCCTGTGAACATGACCAGGATCTGAAATGCATCGAATTTCGATGCAGGCAGTTTTGAAAACCACTGCATTTCAGAGACCTGTTCTTAAATGTGACTCATACATAACAAATACTTACTTGCATGCAAGTGGTAGGGTACTTAGCTTACTCTCCTTTGGGTACGTCATGATTCCTTAACTGATGAAATAAAATCCGTACATTGCATGTTCATAGTGTCTGTTGACATTTAATATAAATGAATTAACCGTGCGAGTCGCGCATTTTGGAGGTGCAAATGAAAGAAGACACACGTGCGTCACGACACAACATTATAACGGCTGGACAAGACAGGAAAAATTAGATTTTATGGAACATATGTAGCATGACAACATCTCATCGGGACCGACAGTTAAGGTTGGACTACGAAGCTTACCTCGTCAGCTGTAACATTACGGGCTTGTTTGACTAGCGACGGGCGCTGAAGCGAAGTTGCAGAAAAGGAGTGCATGTCTGAAAAGTCTCCCATTTGATGTGGTTGTAAAGACATTCTGCATCTAAATAAAACCAAATTCTTGTGAAGAAAAAAAAGAGGAAGAAGGCAGCGTGGGGTGGGGTGGCCAACCCTAGCTCCGCCTCTGTGTTAATTGCGTTAAATATTTTTTACGGTTAAACTGAAAAAATTAATCGCCTGCGTTAATTCACCAATTTTGACAGCACTATGCTAAACATTTTTTTAACTTAAGGCTAAACGTACGTCTGTAAATTTAATGGGTGCTGTTTGTGGTTAAGATATAAAGCTTGTCTTGGCGGAGACTGGTAAAAATTACTTGCCTATGATGTCAGAGATGGTGTTATTTTTGGTCTTATCAACTGAGCGCAAACAAATTTAAATGCAAAATTAAATTATAAAATGAACAAAAGAAAATAATTTTTAAAAAAATGATAAAATAACTTTAACCGGTTAATGAACATTTCAAATAAGCGTTTCTGTTTAGAACTATTATTAAACTTGATTTCATTATTTTATGTTCCTGTTAAAATTTAGTTTGTTTCCGGTTTTTGTTTTCATTCCTTGAATCGGTCCAAAGACCTGTGTTTGAGCAAATCTTACAATGAAATGGTCAGGATTTTTTTTGCCTCAAAATTTTAATGAAAACAATGTGATTAAACTTTACCTAAAGAATTAGAGAAAAAAATAAAAATTTTATTTTTAACCATATATTTTAAAGTAGTTTAATTTTTTTAAGCAACCTACCTAGCAACAACCCAGAACACCTTAAAAATGGCAAAGCTATGCCCTGGAAAACCACTCAAAATAACAGCATTGTGGCAGTGACTTTTGATCTATATATATTTATATATCCGTTGTAATTGTAGACATACAATCTTTCTTAGGTAATCACTCTCAGCTCCTCCCAGTCTGGATCTTCTGTCACAAGTACAGTCCCCAGCAACCCCACATCTTTACAACCACTCGTCAAACTGGAGTCTGGAACCACAGGTGCTGTGAGTGGCTCGCGCCCTCTTCAGAAATACATTGTGGTGTCTTTGCCTTCATCCTCTTCCTCACTGGAGAACAAGGGCTCAGGTGTCCTCCCATCCTCTACCTCACCTATCAGTATGGAGTCGGAGTAAAGTTCGGGCCAAAGTCAGAAGCAAAAGCTGCCCAAAATACAATCTAAGTCCACAACATTGGATGAAAACAACTCGCTTGCTCCACAAAGATACAAACGAACATAAATGGCCCAGCCTTGAGACTCCGTTAATAGTGCTCTTGACAAGCAATTTCAGACAACAACCCACTGACATGCATGCTTAGAATTAGGAAAGCGAGCAAATAGCTATGCACATTTGGACCATAAGATTCACTCACATGCATCGACACTGTGGACACACACACACACACACACATATATATATATATATCGAAACATGAACAATCAAGCATGTATACACACAGATCATGTCGAATCTGTGTTTGTGTATATATATGTGTGTTGTGTTGTGTGTGTGTGTATATATATATACCTTATATATATATATTATATATATATAATATATATATATATCCATGCATACACACAGAAACGCATACATAGTTGCCATTGTGGCTGCAAGCACAGAGGAGATGTAACAGTGACAGCCATACACACATCACAGAAAAATACAGGATGGAAATTGATTGTGATTTGAGATTGACCAAAAGTGGTGTGTGTGAAGATAGCACAAGTCAGTGTTTGAGCTCACAGCTCTAGCCATGCTTCATTAATGAACATAAGGATATGGTGTATTTATAAAGGGGGAGAAGGAATGATAGATGTGATTTGTGTGGTAGCAACAACAAAAGGGGGAAAGGGCTTCCTTTCGGTCCATCACTGTCTAATTTACATTTGTATAATTAAGTACATATGTGTGCTTTATGATCGAAAACTGAGTATTGATTGGGTTTAATGAACAATATAACTGATTTGCTATTTCATGCTACTTTTTTTCTTCTATAATAAAGATGTTTTTTTTTTTGGTGGTGTCATTCCGCCCTCACTCCCTCCTATGAGCGTCGAAAACCCGTTTTCAGATGTCACGTGATGAGCTGTATAAAACCACAGTTTTCAAGATAGGACGTTTGGCTATGTCAAGTTATTATTATTATTTTATTATTTTCGCGAAACACAACATGGTATTGAAGTATAATAGTAGCCTGAACAATTTAGCAACTTAGTAAAAAGGTTCCTTCGCTAATGCAGTTTAACATAATGGTGTGATTGAGGAGGAAGCATGCACATTCACAACTGGTATTTTCAGTGTAAATGTGAAGTAGATACAAAAAAATTAATAATTAAAATAAGAAGAGAGAAACAGAAAAAATGTACTGTTCTTAACTGAAATACAAGTTTTACGCTAGGTGTCTAGTTGAATGGTAGTATGATTATATATGTGTGTGTCGTTGTGTGTGTGTGTGTGTGTTGTATATATATCTAATATATTTTAAGCTATATTGATATTTTAAATAAGTCGTCATATAAATTGTTATGAACAAACCTGTAGCACGCATTTACTATTTATTTTTATGTTTAACATGTAAATTACATATATTGTGTTGAAAGTCAGTTTCTCAACGTGATCCTGACCATATGTTTCTTGGTTTTAACGTGATCTATGCTTGTCAAATAAACGCAAACTGAACGATCCCACCCCCGAGGAGTGCTGCCTATACCACAAGGCCACAGTTTCCGTATCCAGTCTCTCTGAATTATAATAGTAACCCGTCTCCGAGTTTGGGGAATTTTATTCGATTTGGTAAGTAGATTAAGTATTTCTCTCAACTTCGCCGAATGTTGCTATTCTGTCAGCTGTTTTCAGCCATATTAAACTGTTCGTACCCTGCCTCGGGTGAAAGTACAGAAGTTGTGAATTTGAACTGACTACAGTGTACCATTTTATTCCTACGCGAGATTAAGGTGCCGTTTCCGCGTTCACACGTTATTTTTTATTTTAATTTTATTAGAACAGAATCACGCGCTGTTTGCACATTAAGCTAAAGAAAAGACTCATGAACTACCAGCCCGGACACAGTGGTTCTGTTGCATGCTTCGTTCGTTTGCTTAGTTTGTTTATTTCTTCAGTTTTTGGTCTGGGCAAAAAGGCTTTGAGGGTTTTAAAGCTCTTTTGCTGCTCCTAAAAATAACTTTGTGGTTTTTAACTTTGCCTATGGTTGTTGTTTTGGGCTACAGAGTCCTGAAGATCTTATTGCACAATTTTGACTCGTGGTTGTTAATTAAATATTGTTGTCTTTGTTCGTTTGATCAAAGTCTGAAAGAATGTATTTTATTTTTTAATATCATAAGCATTTCACTTTCTATACTCTTTTACTGTTTTATTTTTACTCTTTAGTTCATGAGCTTGTCTGGGCGCTTTCTGTTTTGTTTGACAAACATCATGTTTTGCATACGGGTGTGTCTGTGAGTGTGTGTGGGTGGGTGATTCTGCGAGGTTTTTTTGTTGTTGTTGTTTTCCCCCGAGGTCAAGTGGAGATGATTTTTTTTTTGATGTAGTGCCATTATATAGTAACTGTAAGTATAATGCCATGCTACATGAATATGAATACTATCCGATAGATCACTGCAACAAAAGTATTTTGGTACTGGTGAATCTGTATTGAGAAACACAATTTAAAGTATTCATGAAATAAAACGACTTATTTACTTTACCTGCTTGAATCACTATTCTTGTGATTAACAATGAATCTGTGCAACTTAATCAAAATAAATAAATAAATTGTATGCCTCTGTTAAAAATTTGAAAACTTCCTCCAAGCTTCCTGGAATCTCTATTCCTTAGTGCCCGCCTAAAGTGGTTCCGGAAGTATTTTTTTCTATTTATTTTCCCCATAGGAAATGTTATAAGCCATGAACCAAGCCAACCAGCTACGAGGTGAATTACATTACAAACTTTTATTTGAAGCAAAAACAGAATTGGAAAATCAGACAAGAAGACAAAGGTACAAGACTGTGTGCTTTAGTGAGAGAAAGGACTGCAAATGACTGTGCGCTTAAACAAGCCCCGCCCTCTAAATTTATTTTCTTTTCTTTTTTATTAACCAGAACAAAATATACCAAAAATGTACAGATTAATACATAAAAACATGACAGGGTGTATTGATTCGTTAATCAAAAACGGTATATTCATGAAAAATGTTACAACATTTTTTTGGACAATATTCTCCAAACTGGTGCAGTAGGTCCCTAGTCTCCTATAGAAAATGAATAAAATGTGGCTTACATTATGTTCTGATTGTTTCTTTTTATGTATGTAGTTTCCCAAAATAATAAAAAATTTGAATAAGAAAAGTAAAATTATTAGTATTACTTTCATTGGAATAATACATATATCAAAATGATTTAACTTGAATATAATATTTGTTTTCCTTCTAAATTCCTTAAATTTTCCATATCCACTTTGTATACATAATTACATAACAGATGGATCATAGAATGTATTTATCCATATCCTCTTGCATGCCTGATCCACCCCTGGCATCGGCTGAAATGTCTAGTCAGGCTTCTTCCATTCCATCGTCTCCGTGTCCTACAAAAATAGAAGTACTGATTACTGTAACAACCTTTTTACAAAATGGAAGCAGACAGAAAATCTATCTTTTTTGAACAATGTTCCTGGCCAACGTTTTTGAGCAATGTTGCTTGGGCACATTCCCACTGAGAATGGGCAACATATTTCTATCTGGATACTTTAAACGGGCGTGGGCCCTGTGTCTTACCTGTTTCCCTGTTGATGACAACATTGCTCAAAAAGTTGCCCCGTGTATCATCAGCCTGCTAGAACCATGCTGTCTTTAATATATATTGCTTCAGAAATATCACTACCACAACCTCTTACAAAATGTATAACTTGTTGGGGTATGGCATCAAATAGGACAGCATACACTTTTGGCGTAACTGGAACCCCAAATTAATCCAAGAATTTTGAATCCAGGAAGTGAATAGATTACTGTCCCTCTATTTATCTTATTCAAAAATTGTTCCACTCTGAAATATGTCACAATACTGAAGTAAAGTCAGTCGCAACTTCTGATTCATGGACTTTAAAATGGACGAGACTGAGCTATGTACGGTCCTGATTGGGAATTAAGACACTTAAAGGGGTCATATGATGGATTTCAATCTTTCCTTTCTCTTTGGAGTGTTACAAGTGTTTGAATAGAAAGACCCTGAGTTTGCAAAGCAAATCTAAACCCAAGGATATTCTTTATTCAAATTTAAGACTCTCCACGCCCCCCTAAACACGGCTGTCTAAACACGCCCCCACATATCTACCGCACGATGTGGAAATATTAGCATAATGCCTCCCAAATGTTCACGCAAAGAAATAAGGCGTGGTTTCAGTAACCACAGTTCGTGTTGAAGCAGCCATGTCGGAGACGCTGTGTGTTTCTAGGCGAACGCAAAAGCACTTTTATTTGGCCTTCCGGAAGTAGATGCATTTATGAATCTTTAAGATTACTTACAACAGAACAGCAATGCCTTTTATGGACGACCGGTTCGTGAACCTAGGAGAGGAGGTAATTCTGAATTTGCTATGACAATCTGCCGCTTCTGAATCAGCTACTGTTTATTAGTTTAAGTATTTGCTATTGACTGTTCAAATGCGGAGTTTTGCGCATCGTGTGTGTGAGAGAGAGAAAGAGAGCGAAAGCTGAAGAGAGATAGGCGCGCGAGAGAGAGACCGCTCGCGAGAGAGGCGACGAAAAAGAGGGGGAGGTGTGTGGGTGGTCCACATCACAAGTCAGCTTTCTTAACCGTGGCTTGTGTACTGCAAAGAAACACATACCAGCTTCATCACTGTGTCTCTCACGCGACTTCTGTTCCCCTTTCGGGCTCTGTCTTTACATTTATTTTGACAGATGAAGCTCACGATTATGGTAAGGGGCATTACATTTCCGACCAGTGCTTGCGATGTTCGGCCAATCACAATGCACTGGGTCAGCTAGCCAATCAGAGGAGACTGCGCTTGTCGGAAGGAGGGACTGTTGTAGAAACGAAGCGTATGAGAGAGGCGGGGCATAGAGGACCTACAATAAGGTACAGTATTTGGAAAAATAATGTGTTTTTTTGAACATTAAAGCATGTCAACGTTTTCTGTTACACCAAATACACAAAATAATCATCTTTAAAAAAGCATCATATGACCCCTTCTCAATTCAAGCATATTGGATAGTTTTAATGTCTCAATTATCTTATGTAAATAAATATAATAGAAATTACCATATGTTTGTGTAATGTGCATGTGTATATAATACATCCATGTGCATTTATATAAATATAAAGATATAATTAATTTAAAGCTGCAGTCCGTAACTTTTGGCGCTCTAGCGGTTAATAAACAGAACTGCATGCGTCTTGCGGAAGAACATTGTAGCCGGAGCTACTTCTCTCTGTTTATGTCTATGACGAATCACGCAGGGCTACTCCGCAGCGGTACCTACCCGAACCAGTCTAAAATAGTCCGAATATAAACACCGGAGTGATTCAGGACAAGCCAAAAACACGGTTTGGAAAATGGATTCATGGTATACTCGATTATTAAATACATTTTGAACACAAAAAAGTTACGGATTGCAGCTTTAATTAATATAAACTGGGTGGTAATTGTCTGTTTGCAATGTTTAATATAAAAAATAAACATACTTTGACTATGTTAGATGTGTCTTTTATCTCAAACTGTAATCATGTTGCATTCCAACTGTTGCATCTCGCACACTTTAAACCCGCATATAGCTGCATACAAACCTCACTAGGGACTATTTCCTCTAATTCCTGTCTTTAATTTATTCCAGTTCCTTGAAGTGCAGGGGTAATACACAATGACTGGTGGTTAAATTACCCTCAAAAAGTTATTGAACATGTCCATCACTATTGCCTAGGAAAGAAGTTGACAGCAAAATCAGAATGTATATTTACTGGGGTTTTTTTGTTTCATGTTGTTGTTGAAGATTTCACTTAACTCAGTACCTCATAATTACTGAGATGTAGCTCTTGTCATCTAGCCACAATTTCTCATATAAAAAATAGCTTACTGTTAATTTTTCTTTCCTATTTTTGTCAGGTCATTGTGAAGTAAAGAGAATGGAGGACACACGTTTATTGCAGAATTTTCCCAAACCACCCAAACTCAGCACACCTGTTCTAAGTACTCACAATTAATCTGTTATTGTGTTTGTGTGTGTAATATGTTGATATGATGATTCATTAAATTATGACAAAAGTATGGTAAAAAAAAAACACTTTAATTGTCTCTAATTAATGTTTCACAGTAATCTCCAAACTCATTGTGACTGCTCTGCCCATTGCACAGGTATCAATTGGTATGTGTCCTTATTTTATCAGGTCTTTATAAACCCAATTTAATTTTGGGGATATAAACAAGTCTGTCATCTCCCTTCTTCGTCTCAGGTGCAATATATCTGCATGACTGTCCAAAGCAGCCCTATATCCCCATCTATCTGCTAGTGTCGGGTGTGTTTGCGCTGGTGCTGGGTCTGCTGTCCTGCCTGCCATGCTCCCAGGAGCCAGAAGATGGCACTCAATCTCCTCTGAGCAGTCTCTGCACCGCCTGGAATTCACTGGTGTCACTCTTCCTCTTCTGCTGGTTCATCGCTGGTAAGATATAATCAGGGCTTGCAAAATCGTATTAGAGTTTCTTAAAGAGTTTACATATACATCAAAATCTTTCCTGAAAATAAAAAGGTAGGGAGTTTTCTTTGAAAATGTACACTTAAGAATGTAAAATTTAGCAAGATATAGCAATATATTAATAATACATTTACAGTGAGAAGGGTATAAATTCAAAGAGTAACCAAAAAACACAAATTTTGGGGTTATACAAAAGTTTGGATATAAATATTTTTAATAAAATTGGAAAAGTCAACCCAGAACACTTTAGAATAAGCACAGTCCCAAAATAAATGATTGATTGTTTCTTCAGACTGAAGGCAAAAGGAGCAATTGGGGGAAATACTATTGTTAAATTTGTCCTAGGGCTATAGTGTTTTCCAGTCGGGCTACCAAAATGTGTCACTGCCCTGCCCGACGGGCGATGCAGGGCTACAGGGGCCTTAAATTTAGTTGTTTCAAATTTAAGGCCTTAAAAAGTCTTAAATTGTACAGGAAAGTCTTAATTATAATTTCAAGAGAACAGAAAGACACGAATTGTGTTGGATTAATGTGACGACTGAACTACAAAGGCTGATTACACTGACTTTGAAATATGCAGCGCTAATATTTATGCAAACACGCCGTGGGTGTTTTTGTGTGAATGAATCTCTGAAATATACCATGCTCACATTTAATTAATTAAATCATAGCATAAAGACATGTACATAGTGTTGCCAACTTAGCAATTTTGTTCAACTTTTCAGACTACCCTAGCAACTTTTTCTTTCAAAAGCACCTAGCAACAAATTTAGCTATTTTTAAATTTTATTTGGCTACTTTTAGCAACTTTAAGTGACTCGAACAATAAAAGGCACACATCTTCCATCTAAATTTCACAAAAAGAGGAAACCAAATATGCCTAGAAGTACACACATCACATGAATTAAATTATAATTGCTATTTGCAACTGTTCAATTTAATAATAATAATAATAACTTAATAATTGTTCATTTATGATACACCTCGTTAGTAGCTTGTACCTGTGATTGTTGATCAGTTAGTACACTGTAAGAAAAATATCTAGAAAAATGTAAAAGGTACTAGTAATTTTCCAGGACATTATCCGTTATCCATCATCCGTTGTAACCCGAAACACAAAATACAATGCGTAATTTAAAATGCAGGTAAATACCTGTGAATTATTTTCTTAGAGTGTAGCATACTGACTACTAATACACTGCTTAAAACTAAAATTGTTCAGAATGTGTAGTTTTACTAGTTTACTAGCCAATAAAAAAACTTGTAATCGTTCAAAAATGTGTAAGTGTTCAATAATCCTGTTGTATATAAAAATTTGATTTATATTTGTTAAAATTATTTATGCATTATATTAGTTTTTTACGAACAAATCAAATTAACAATAAAAAAAATAGTTTTCATGTAGTGACACAATTTGCGTGTGATGACTGAAATGACGTCATCACGCAATGACATCACAACGTCATTTAGCAACTTTTAGCAACAAATCGAACGTCCTTTAGCAACTTCCCCTGAAAATTAGTTGCGCCAACTTGCATGTACACAGAATAGCTATCATGGATGGCTGCTGGACAGCGCATTGTGCATTCCGCTCGCAGTATATCGGTGGAACATATCAACTATACAAACTGTGTGGGGGAAACCTAAAGTGAACCATCAACTTCAAAAGGCTGATTTAACTGCATAAATATTAGCACTGCACATTTCAAAGTCAAACATTATGCGGGTGTTTTTGTGTGAATGAATCTCTGAAGGGAAAAGTTTTGATGTCATTTTTATTTCATCTTTCTTGTAATGCCTGATAAAGCAGCATTTATGAGTGCAGTGCTGATTTGTGTACAGTCAATGACCGGGGGAAAAAATATTTTTTTTTTTTTTTTTTTTTAATTTTTTTTGATTTTTTTTTTAATAGTAAAAAAATTATGGATAAAACAAACATTTAATTAATTTTGTTTAAAAATAAAAAGAAAAAAATAGATTAGCATTTTTTTTTTCTGCCGCTCCAGAGAATGAATTCACATTTTCAATAAGCCTTATAGTCCAAGTGATATGTAAAAATAATGTTCACTTTTTCATAAAAGCATGAAACTTGGTACAGTTTGCGGCCCTGAACATTTTCAGAAATGGAGCCATTGCAAAAACAGCACGTGGTCGCCAAACCATTTTACTTTCTGCCACTACCAAATTATGTATTTTGTATTATATCTCCTGAAGCAAACATGATAACACAGATAAGGTGATGTCTACCCCTATGTTTTTATGGTCAAGGATTTCAATGATATCATATACAACAACATAAACTGTTGAGGTGAATAGTTAATGGTGAATTCAGTGACGTTGTGTGAAGAATTACAATGAAATCGCAGTATCTGAGAAGATGCAGAATGAAATTTCAAGCATATTTCCTGTAAACTTTATTTACAATCACTCTAAGGGGGCCAGAGTTGTCAATTATGTTAGTGTCCACAAGGGGAAAGCATTTATTTCAGTTGATACTTCTCAGTGCAGTCTTGATGAACTGTCACTCTACTGTCACCTTGGTAACAGTCAACACTCTGCTGAATCATCATTTAGCAGACACTTTTATCCAAAGTGACTTACAATTGAGGAATACAACACGCGATTCATCACAGGAAGTGCTCTTAATACAAAGTTTTAGACATCGTTCAGATTAGTGCAAGCTTGAACAGGGAGGGATTAAGGAAAGTGAAGGTTCTTTTTATTAAATTAGGATGCAGTCAAATGTTGACAAAAGAGAGATGAGATTTTCAGCTGTCACTTGAAATTGTCAGGGATTCGGCATTCCAGATGGGGCTGGGAAGACCATTCCACCAGCATGGAACGTGAGCGAAAATGTTCTGGAAGTTATTTTGTGCCTCTCTGTGATGGCACCACAAGGCATCGCTCACTAGTGGATCTCAGACTTCTGGAGGGGATGTAGATTCATAAGAGTGAGTGGAAGTAGGAGGGTGCTGAGCCTGTGGCTGTTCTTTATGCAATCTTCAATGTCTTGATCTTGATGCAAGCCGCAACCGGTAGCCATTTCATGGAGATAAAGAGAGGTGTGATGTGGGCCCTTTTGGGCTTGTTGAAGATTAGTCGTGCTGCTGTCTTCTGAATCATTTGTAGAGATTTGATTGTTCATGATGGAAGTCCAGCCAAAAGAGCATTGCAGTAATCCAGCCTAGAAATGACAAGGGCCTGAACAAGAATTTGTGCAGCATGCTCCGTTAGAAAGGGCCTGATCTTTCTGATGTTGTGCAATGCAAATCTGCATGATCGAGCTGTCTTTGCAATGTGGTCTTTGAAGGTCAGCTGATCATCAAAGATTACACCAAGATTTCTGACCGAACTTGATGGGGTAATTGTTGATAAACCTAGCTGAATAGTGAAATCATGCTGTAGAGTCGGAGTGGCAGGGAAGACGAGAAGCTCAGTCTTTTTCAGGTTGAGGAGCAGGTGATTTGATGATGGGTCCCAGTGATGTATGTATATGGAGAAGAGGAGGGGTCCAAGAACTGATCCCTGAGGAACCCCTGTGACCAGTTGATGTAATTTGGATACCTCTCCTCCCCAAGCCACCCTGAAAGACCTACCTGTGAGATAGGATTCAAACCAGTGAAATGCAGTTCTTGTGATGCCCAGTGATGAGAAGGTGTACAGGAGGATCTGATGATTTACAGTATCAAAAGCGGTAGCTAGATCCAGCAGAATGAGAACATATGAGTTGGAATCAGTTTTCGCAATCTGCAGGGCTTCAGTGACTGACAGAAACACAGTCTCAGTTGAATGGCTGCTTCTGAAACCTGATTGGTTAATGTCCAGCTGGTTATTCTGTGAAAGAAATGATAACTGGTTGAAAACAACTCATTCAAGTGTTCTTGACAGTATGAATGGAAGAAGAGAGACAGGTCTGTATCTATCTACAAGTGAAGTGTTTAATGTAGGTTTTTTAAGCAGTAGGGTTACCCAAGCCTGCTTGAATGGGTGAATGCCTGTGAATAGAGATTTTTAGATGATATGTGTGAGTCCTGGTAGAAGTGTAGAAGAGATTGCTTGGAGAAGGTGTGAGGGGATTGTGTCTAGAGGGCTTGCTATAGGATGGCTGGCTCAGAGAAATTTTGATACTTATGCCTCAGTGAGGGGACAGTAGGAGGAGAGGGAATTTTAGCAATGGATGTGGTTCGTTTTAGTTTTGTCTGTGAAAAATGCAGCAAAATCATCAGCTGTTAAAGAGGTGGTGGAGAGGGACAGAGAAGGGAATTGAATGTTTTGAAGAGATTACATGTATCTGAAGCACTGTTGATCTTGTGGAAATACGAAGATTTGGCAGCATAGACTTCAACATAGAAAGATGAAAACAAAGACTGATATATACTCAGGTCAGATGGATCTTTTGATTTGTGCCATTCTGCTGCCCTGATTTTGGCCCGATGTTCATGAAGAAGTAGTAGTAGGGCAGCAGGGGATGCTGAGCCTTCTGGATGAATCCAGGTCCCATTAAAGCCTGAGATACTAAAAGTAAACTGAGAAGCAATGGCTGGAATTAAGTCATTTTTGACAGCCGACTGACAATTCCAGAGACCCACAGGAAAAAGAGAGAGGTGCAGTAGAAGAGGTGCAGATGGGACGAAGGTTAGCAAGATTGCATTGCTGTCTGCGTTTGATGTTAGAGTGTTGAGAAAAAAAATTCATTTAATTAAAAGTTATATTTATTTGTTCTGTTGTGCTTGTAATTTGCTTCTTTTTCTTAATTTTAATAACAAAAATAAAATGAAAATAGCTATATCGAGGTACATATTGTTATTGTGAAATAAAATTTCTCATACCGTGAAATAAGATTTTGATCATATCGCCCAGCCCTTCGAACAGGTAGAGTGACAGGTATTCCACGTCAGTGCACAGATAAAAAATAAATGCACAGCTTATCAAGTCTTGAGTGAATAAAGCTGTGGACACCTTGACAATTAGCACACCAAAAGCCTATAGCATGCGAAACTACTGCGGGACAGTTAGCCACTTAAGTGCAGTAAACAAGCAATACAAATATCAAAAGCTTCTTCTTAGCCGACGGCTATTATTCTAATTACAAATATGTGCAATCAAAATACTAATTATAACAAAAGAAGAAAAATAGAAATAGTAAATGTCAATGAAATAACCCTTCTTAACAGCAAATAAAAATCTAAAGAAACGAGGTATTAAGCAAACACTTACGCGCTACCGCCTACCTGACTCTGCCTGAGAGATAAGTAAAGATATACTTATCTGAGAGAATATATGATTGTATTCTTTAAAATAATATTTTATTGTATTACTGAATAAAACATTAGTCAATTATCAAAGAAAGAGAACATAAATAGCCATAATATGGACTATTGTAGATGTTGTGATACTGATACTGATCAGATACTGAATTTCCTTCTCACGCCACTGATTTCAACATTAACTATTCATCTGAACAATTTATGTTGTTGCATCATTGTAATCCTTGACCATCAAAATATATGGGTAGACCTCACCTTTTCTGTGTTTATGTTTGATTCAGAAGATATGACACAAAATACATAATTTGGTAATGGCGGAAAGTAAAATGGCTGCCATGGCAACCACAAGGTTTTTGATGGCTCCATTTCTGAAAATGTTCAGGGCCCCGAACTGTACAAGTGTAAGTTTCATGCTTTTATGAAAAAGTGAACATATCACCTCAAATTTTGCACATGTAGTGAAAACTTAAACTGAACCATTCACTAATCACTACATATGCTACAAGCAGGGCGTAGCTGAAAATGAGTGTGTGAGTTTGTTTACAGAATGCTGTTGTCACTACTGCAAACTCCCATAAAAAAATTATTCAAAAAATAGAATTCTTTCTAAAAATTGTTTAAAGGCTGAAATTGATGTTGCATTTGATACAAAAAACTTTTTGTTTTTGTGAAAACCTGTTTCTGAACTGTAAATCATGTCATTTTACGGTTAATATATTACAATAGGCATTGCCCTACCCTGCTCATAACTTGTTAATTTTATTTGCTCAGGTCTTAAAAGGGGTCATAAAAAGCCGTAAATTGATTTTTAAAAATCCAGCAGATACCCTGTAAATAGTGAAATAAAACTCCTTTGTTTAGTTTTTGAAATTTGCAAATAATGCATGGTTTAAATTGCATTATTCCATGGTCTGTTGGAATTCTTGATTTTGATTGGCTGGCAGGTATGCATTAAAACCGTTTAATGCACAGGTAATTCCAAGTCAGTTTAATCACCATTCTATATTAATGTGCTGCTTTAATGGACACACACACGCACTACACAGAGAGAGAGAGAGAAGAAGAAGGAGAGAGACGAAGGAGAGAGGAGAGATCAAGGAGATCCCGTGCACACCAAAGAATAATGAAACAAAGAGGTGTATCGGTATAGTTTTGAATGGGGAAAAATGCAACGCTCAACAGTGTTGGGGGTAACTCATTACAAGTAACGCGAGTTACGTAATCAGATTACTTTTTTCAAGTAACTAGTAAAGTAACGCATTACTTTTTAATTTACAACAGCATATCTGAGTTACTTTTTTTCCCCAATTTATTAATTGAAAGCTCTCCTGTCCCCATGTTGAGAGAAATTAGAAGATGTTACTTTAGTTCTAAAATAAATATGAATATGCCTTAATTAATCTCACTCACAAAAAACACAGATTCAGTATTCCTCAAAAATAATAAAAATAATGCAACTCAGAATATGACGCAAACCTGGAATAATTAGATGTTAAACAACACAAATATACTTTATGTATTTAATTCCATTTTATTAACCAATGTCTTTGATGATTCAGTTCAATCATACTAGTCAGCAAAAATTACTCTAGACAAACATTTGCGTGTCTTTTTCAAGTGTGTTGACATTTGTTCTAATGCATTCTTCTGTACGGACATAAATTTACTTTCCCTTCAGCCTGAGGCTTATTAATTTCACTTTTGGTGTGAAAAGGTTTTTATATTTGCCAAAAAATATTACTTTTTTATTTTAAAAACAAACAAGGAAGCCCTGTCCAGATTTAAAAAGTAACATAACGCATTACTTGCCATAAAAAGTAACTAAGTAACGTAATTTGTTACTTTTTTTATGGAGTAACGCAATATTGTAATGCATTACTTTTAAAGTAACTTTCCCCAACACGGAGTCGCTCAATATGGCCGCTGTATTGAACGAAGCCCCGCCCTCCGAGTAAAAGAGCCAATCGCTAATCAGTAAAGTCAATGCATCACTGCAGCTGCCGTAAGAAGTCCTGGTTGCTATAGAAACAGTCAGCGTTCTGAGATGTGCACTCAGGACTGCGCATGCGCACTGGCTGGTGTAGCCTTTTTGTAGTATTCTGCTTGTCATGCGATCTCAACATGGTGACCACCCTTATGTATAATAAAACCGCTTCCTTGGCCACTGATTTGACTGGTCTTAATTAAACAGTTTAAACAGAAGTACAGTACTATTCATTTCCAGTTTAATTTTTTCAATAAATTTTTTTCACTGTAAAAGTGCTTCGTAACGCCCTCTTCACCCCTCTCTCCCCTACAGGTAATTTTTGGATCTACTCTATTTACCAGCCTGATTACAACGCTGGGACTGATTATTGCAATAAGACATTGTACCTTTTTGCTTTCTGGACCACCACATTGGTCTATATATTGCTGGGGATCACCTTCCTAGGGGGTTGCTGTATGTTATTCTGCCTGTGTTTGTGTGGAAGGAGTGGAAATGTGGATGATGTATGATTGACAAGGCCAGCAGTCAACACTGATATTACTAATAATAACACTGTTGTGCACTTTAGCAGGCCTGCTTATTCTTCATTTTGCCCTTATTTGATGTGGTGCCGCTTACTAGGTCAGTTATGAGCTTTTGTACTATTGAGTGGCATTACACTAAGTAACTCTATAAGTTCATGTGTGTAAATGTATCTGTATTGTTGAGCACCAGAGACATTAAAGACAAGTTTATTAAGTAGACTAGTTTAATGTCTTTATAATGGCATGTGTCAGATTTTGCCTTTGAGAAAATTGTGTAATGTGAAAAGACAAAAAAAAGATTAATAAATTTATATAAAAGGCCATGTTACCCACCATACAGTTTGTTCATTTATGTATTGGTAATTATTACACTGTTCTCTGTTTGGAGTACTTGATTTTGATTGGTGCAATTTGCACTCCAATACATTTTTGTAAATGAATGCTAAAATGTATAATTGACCATTATGTCAACTGGTGATTGGTTTCCTTCATAGCTGTGCTGGTTTCATGTATTTTCTCACATAATTAAATAATTGCTACTCAAA
The DNA here is from genome assembly GCA_018155175.1 of Sinocyclocheilus anophthalmus. Classification (NCBI taxonomy): domain Eukaryota; kingdom Metazoa; phylum Chordata; class Actinopteri; order Cypriniformes; family Cyprinidae; genus Sinocyclocheilus; species Sinocyclocheilus anophthalmus. Next base: position 13,445 of record JADLZN010010387.1, on the reverse strand, counting down.
TCAATATTTCATGTCCATTTATTTGGTAAAAAGCTGTGTAAAAAGCAGGATAAAATACAGTCAGCTGCTTAATATCAGAATAAACTCCAATAGGGTGATCAGGACCCCAAAAAAGATAAAGTTCATTCTGGGGTGTTTATTGTTTATTTAAAAGATGTTTTTAATGTTTTATTTTATTTTATTGTTTTTATATTAAGCATCTTGAAATTATTATGAATTCTAGTTTTAAACTTTTATCCCAATGACACTATGAATTACTGTAGGTCAAGTCAAGTCACCTTTATTTATATAGCACTTTTAACAATACAGATTGTGTCAAAGCAACTGTACAGCATTAATTAGGAAAATAGTGCGTCAATAATGCAAAATAACAATAGTAAACACATGACAAATTTTCAGTTAAAGGCAGTTCATCATTGAATTCAGTGATGTCATCATCCAGCTCAGTTCAGTTTAAATAATATCTGTGCAATCAAGTCGACGATATTGCTGGAAATTAAGTGTCCCCAACTAAGCAAGCCAGAGGCGACAGCGGCAAGGAACCAAAACTCCATCGGTGACAGAATGGAGATAAAACCTTGGGAGAAACCAGGCTCAGTCGGGGGGCCAGTTCTCCTCTGGCCAGATGAAACCAGCAGGGTGTGGTTTAATTCCAGGACGCAACAAAGTCAGATTGTGCAGAGGACTCATCTGGTTCTCATGGTCTTGTCCCAGTGGCCGTCTAGGTGACGAGGTCTTCACTGGGGATCTGTATCTGGGGATCATCTAGTTGTCCTGGTCTCCGCTGACATTCAGGGTTGTAGAGGTCGTCTCTAGGTGCTGATCCGCCATCTGGGCTGGATACGTACTGGATCTGGTGGCTACGGTGACCTCGGAATAAGAAAGAAACAGACTAATATTAGCATAGATGCCATTCTTCTAACGATGTAGCAAGTACATCGGGTGTTATTGGAAAGTGTGCCTGGTTCCGGTTGTCCTAATTAATGCAGCCTAAAAATCCTTTAACAGATTTTAATAGTAGAAATGTGTTAGTGTGTTATGAGTAAGCCAGGTTAAAGAGATGGGTCTAAATCTAAATTAAACTGACAGAGTGTGTCGCCTCCCGAACAATGTTAGGTTAGGTTTATTTCCAGGTTTTAGCGCTAAATAGGAAAAAGGAATCTGCCGCCCGCAGGTGATTTTGATATTCTAGGAATTATCAAATTGCCAGAGTTTTGAGAATGCAGCGGACGTGGAGGACTATAATGCAATAAGAGCTCGTTTAAATACTGAGCTGCTAAACCTTTCAGGGCTTTATGAGTAATAAGCAATTTTTTAAAATCTATACGATGTTTAATAGGGTGCCAGTGCAGTGTTGACAGAACCGGGATGATATGGTCATACTTCCTGGTTCTAGCAACTGCTGGAGTTTGTTTATTAAGCGTGCAGAACAACCACCCAATAAAGCATTACAATAATCTAACCTTGAGGTCATGAACGCATGAATTAACGTTTCTGTATTTGACATTGAGAGCATAGGTCGTAATTTAGATATATACTGGAGATGGAATAATGCAGTTTTACAAATGCTAGAAAAGTGGATTTCAAAGGAAAGATTGCTATCAAATAGCACACCTAGGTTCCTAACTGATGACGAAGAATTGACAGAGCAGCCATCAAGTGTTAGACAGTGTTCTAGGTTATTACACGCAGAGGTTTTAGGTCCAATAATTAACACCTCTGTTTTTCAGAATTTAGCAGTAAGAAATTACTCATCATTCAGTTTTTATATCGACTATGCATTCCATTAGTTTTTCAAATTGGTATGTTTCGCTGGGCCGCGAAAAAATAGGTGTAGATCAACACATCAATCTGTGTTTGTTTTCCCCAAATTCAAAGAAACGAGCAGCAAAGCCAATATCTCTCTGCACCAATACCTAAAATATAATAGAATATATATAGTAATACAATAGAATATATATATATATACACTACCGCTCAAAAGTTTAGGATCAGTAAGACTTGTAATGTTTTAAAGAAGTCTCTTATGCTCATCAAGGCTGCATTTATTTGATCAAAAATACAGAAAAAAATTTAATCTTGCAAAATGTTATTACAATATAAAATAATGGTTTCTATTTTAATATACTTTAAAATATAAGTTATTTCTGTGATGCAAAGCTGAATTTCCATCAGCCATTACTCCAGTATAAAGTGTCACAGGATCCTTCAGAAATCATTCTAATATGCGTATTTATTATTAGAAGTATCAATAGTTGGTAATACAGGTTTGTGCTGCAAATAGTTTTGTGGGAAACTGTCAATACTTGTTTCAGGGATTCTTGATGAATAAAAACAGTAAAAAGAAACAGATTATTCCCAAAAATATAAAGCTTTTCTAACAATATAAATCTTTGCTATCACTTCTTATCAATTTAACACATCCTTGCTGAATAAAAGTTTTAATTTCTTTCAAAAAAAAGAAAGAATAAAAATTTACTGACCCCAAACAGAAGTGTATATTGTTAGGAAAGATTTATATTTACTATTCTAATACTGCATATTAATACTGTGTCATTTCCCGGATGATCCATGACGTTTATGTTTTGTGATAGTGTTTCATGAGTCCTTTGTCCTGAACAGTCTTTGAAAAATCCTCCAGCTCCTGCACATTCTTTGGTTTTCCAGCATATTTGACTGCTTTCCAGCAGTGACTGTATGATTTTGAGATCCATCTTTTCACTCTGAGGACAACATACATAAAGAGGAACTCATACATAATAATTGCAAAAGGTGAAAACATATACTGATGCTCAAGTAGGAAACACGATGCATTAAAAGCCGGGGGGGTGTAAGGATCAACAAGGAACTCATGAACAACTATCACTAAACATAAAAACAGTCGTGGATCATCCATGGAAATGACACACAGTATTGAGAGTTAAGGGTATGTAAACTTTTGAACGGGGTCATTTTTACAAATTCAGTTATTATTTTGTCTTGTTAAGAATAAACATTTTTCCTCAAATATTAATTGAACTGACTAAGTCTCTCGAGTTGCATTTAAATATGTTTGTCAACTTTAACAGACAAATATACACTGTTAACTGTCACATTATATATCCGAGTTAAACCAAAGGTTAATTACCTTAATTATGATAACAGCATTAAGAAATAAAACTGCAAAACTTTCAGGCAGTTATAAAGAACTTCTCATTGCTCTCCTGACGCTTCTTTGAGTTCCTCTATGCACTGCTGCACATCACCTGCCCTGTCACAGATCCTCCACTGGCCCTTATGCAGGAAGCTCAGTTTGGCTGCATACACAAATCTGTATGGAATGTTCAGAGCCTGGAGCCGTTTCTTCACATCGTCGAATTGCTTTCGTTGTTTCCTCACCGCTACTGAGAAGTCCGGGACAAATATCACCTTTTATCCTGATCCTTTACTATTCCCATCTTTCTCTCTTAATGTTAGAGGTATGAGAAATTTAGTAAAAAGAAAAGCAATATTTTTGTTTTGTAGATTTTTTTTGTTGTGATTTTTATTTCATCCAAGAGGCAAATGCATCTGAATCAGACTTTCAATTTTGGAAGAGCCAGTGGGGCAATGATATGTGGATGTCATATGGTAACAATCATTCTGCAGGTGTAGCAATTTAGAAGGGTAAATTTAAAGGTGAACTATTATGCAAAAGCTTATCTTCTACTCTGACGAGTCCCTTGGTCCCTGCCACTGAAAAACAGCCCCACAGCATGAGGCTGCTACCAGCACACTTTACTTTTGGGGTGGTACTCTTCAGGTGATGAGTGGAGCTGGTTTCCTTCAAACATGATGCTTAGAATTGAGGTTCATCAGACCAGAGACTCTTGTTTCTCAGAGTCTGAGAGTCCTTTAGGTGTTTTTATGCAAAATCCAAGTGTGTTTTCATGTGTCTTCACTGAGGAGAAGATTGAGTCTGGCCACTCCGACATAAAGCCCAGCTCGGTGGAGTGTTGCAGTGATATTTGTCCTTCTCTAGATTTCTCCCATCTGCATATATGATCATGGAGCTCAACTAGAGTGACCATCATGGTCACCACCCTTTTCCATCAATTGCTCAGTTTGGCCAGGAGGCCAGCTCTAGGAAGAGTCCTGGTTGTTTCAAACTTCTTCCATTAAGGGTAACAGAGACTACATGCTTCTGTGACCCTTCAATGAAGCAGATTTTTTTTCTGAAATCTTCCACAGATGTGTGGCTTGACACAAACCTGTTTCTGAGCTCTACAGGCAATTATTTTGACCTCAGGGCTTGGTTTTTACTCTAATGTGCATTTTCAGCTGTTAGACCTTTTATTAAGATGTGTGTGCCTTTCCAAATCATACCTATTCAATTGAATTTGCCACAGGTTAACTTCACTCGAAGTGCAGTAACATCTACAAGCAATATGAATGCTCCTGAGCTAAATTTCAACTGTCCCAGATCCCAGCAATGGAATCATTTAAGTTTTTTATTTTTATTAAATTTGCAAAGATGTTAAAAACCTTTTTTTTTGCTTTACCATTATGGTGTATGGAGTGTAGATTGATGTGGGGAAAAAAGTAATTTAAAGCAGTTTAACATAAGGCAGCAAAAAAACTTGGAAAAAAATTAAGGGGTATGAATATTTTCGCAAGGCACTAGATCGATATAGATCGGATCGGATACTAAACAGTAAACACTAACACATAACTAATCTAAACAAACAAATATTCAATCACTCATACATGGGGGAGTTGCGTGGTGATGAGGAACTGGTCAAGAAACCAGAGAATGCAGTTATGCTTCCATCGGCGTCATTTTTCAATGGGGGCTACAGCTTATTCTAAAACTCTGTTTCGTTAGTGAAATGTGATACTGCATGCCTTGGCTGTTTGAACGAGCATCCGGATGCAGTCTTGGATGAAAGCCTTGATATTTGGAGGTTTGGTGCTGAGTCGAGGTCACGTTCTTTCCGGGTTTGAAGAGTGATGAACTACAAAAGATGTTATTCTGACTCTGTGGTGATTGGGAGAGTTTTCTTGGGATCGGGAGAGATTGGGAAGTGAAAACATGGCTGTAGTGGAGGCCTGCCAGGCACGGCTGCGCCGGCCCAGCGAAAGACGGGAAGGTGATGAGAAGGAGAGTCAAGAGACAAGAGCCAAAAGCTAGGCGGGTCACTGAAGTGAGGCGTTTAAAGTTCTGTGGGGGTCACACCTCTGGGGGATCAAAGAGCCAATGGTGTCTTGAACATTTAGAGGGAAAGTTTATGACTCTTTCTTTGTCTTAACAAGCCATTGTTAGAGGAAAATTAATAGCACAGTTTAAAATGACAAGAGAGGAATTAGTAATAAAAGAGAGATGATCTGACAAGTAATGAATCAGCAGGACAAACTCATATTATTTGAATTACAGTTGCAGATAGATAAGAATATAAATATAATATAAAGAATATAAAGACATAGGGGCATTTGTGAGGTTCAGAGGGAGATGGCTTGAAGAAAGGGAAAAAAACTCTTAAACTCTAAAAAAATGTAAATTTAGAAAAAAGAAATGCTGAGCTGAATTCTGTATTTAAACTTAATATAAATGGGGAGGTGTCTGAAGATTATGTTAAAATTTATAATTATATATCAACCTTTTATCAGACGTTATATAGTAAAGAAGATGATGGCAATACAAGATTATTTTTTAGAAAGGATTAAAGTAGATGCTTAATGCTCCTGGTAACGATGGAATTTGTTAGCCCCCAGTATCGATTTTTAGTAGGTATGTCAATGAAGCTATTATGACTGGGATTGATTAGTTTGATACCATAAGCTAATAAGGACACTACCCTAATTGACAACTGGAGACTTATTACATTGCTATTGCTATTACGTTGCATGTTAAGGTGTTTGCCATTATCTTTGCAGAAAGATTAAATAAAATTCTTATAACAAATTATAGATGACTGTCAATCAGGAATCATGAAGGGCAGACATATAAGTAATAATATTAGTTTGGTCCTAGATTTAATTGATTATAATGAGTATATTGATAGTGAAAGTTTTATATTTTTTGTTGATTTTTATAAAGCATTTGACACCATTTTTTTTTTTTTTACTTTTTACAAGTTTTTACTTGTAACGCAGACAATGACTCTTTACATTAACAAATATCATTTTCAAGGAATCAGGATTTTAGAAAGAGAAATAAAATGCTGTCAACTGGCAGATGACACAACTATATTTGTTAGAGATTCATTACAATTTAAAAAAAAGTTTTCATTGGTTTCAGGGTTAAAATTAAATTTAAAGAAATGTAAGTTGTTCCCTCTGAAAAATAGTACATTTCTTGATATTATTGGCATCACTGTAAAGAATGTCGTTATCTATTTAGGAATCAAAATATGCAAAGATGAAAAGGAAAGGGGTCAGCTTAATTTTCAAACTGTGCTTCAAAAAGTTAAAAATATATTTAATTTATGGTTAACCAGGGACTTGTCAATGAACGGTAAAATTATTTTATAAAAAACTGAATGTTTATCTCATCTGCTCTATCCTTCTCACTAGAAGCTCCTGTAAGAAATTAAAGTCTGCCTCGACCCAGCTTCCACTCCAAATTGTGTATTAAACTATGCTCCTTTTCCTACAAAGAGCTTAATTATCATATAGATAGTCCTTTCCGATCTTAATCATATGTAAATAGTACCTTCGGAGTGATAATTTGTCACTTATAGCGTGGGAGCAGCAGCAGGCCGTCAAGAACCATCTGCTGACCAAAAGGGTACATGAAAGAACTGCTATGGATTCTGTTTAATCTTATCACCTTAACATTTGGTTGTTCCCACTTGAGTCTACCGAAGATGTGGGAACGGAAGGCTATCACTTTCATTGTCATCCGCAATTTACATTTAAAACAAAAACTTAATTTACATGTTGAGAGGGAAAATAAACATAATACTGTATAAAATGATTGAGCTTATGTTCGGGGTTCAGTCTGACTCCGTCGAACCCAAAGTGTTGCCTGTACTTTGTCACTACTATTCTGTAACAAAAGTTCTATTCATCAAGATCTCGCGTCTTCACTTTTTTACATCCTAATAATAAGGAAGGAGAACAATCTTTTCAACTTTATTGGAGAAACCAGATCTAATTACATTAAAAAATTAACTTAAAAGGGAACCCCGGGTATTAAGAAGTAGGCTTAATTATGTTAATGAGTATCTTGGGCGGACTTAACCATTAGGCAAATGTAGGCGACCGCCTTGGGCCCCCAAATGTCAAGGGCCCCCTAAAATGTTTTTCATATAGGATATGCGCATTAAGGGCGGACACGCGAACGGTTGCTTTTTACGGTGTTTATCACCAACCCCGCGAAATTGTCGCAGTCTTGTTGGTTGATATAATCATAGGTGTGTAAATGTATAATTGCCTTTTCATTATTTTTTCATTTTATTTAAATTTGTAGTTAAAATAAATAATAATAAATGTATTTTAAAGTTTAGTATTAGACAGCCTTTGCACACAGGCTTAAGCTGGTAACTCATCACAGTCATCAGTGGACTTTCCTCCCCAATATAGGCTATATTTTTTCACACTTTTCTCATTCTCATTCAGCAATTGGGTTGTTTTGACCCAGCAGCTGGGTCCTACCCGAAGGCTAGGGGTTAAACATTAACCCAACCGCTGGTCAAAACAACCCAATTGCTGGGTTTGTACCTATTTTACCCGCATTGGGTTGTATTTAACCCAGCATTTTGAGTGTACATACTACTAACATATTGTTTAGATATTATCAATGGCTACTTTTTTGTCTTTATCTGTTTTTTGTTAAATTTTTTTTTTGTTGTTTCTTGAAACATTGATTTAAAGTGTCAGTTATTGCATTATTATTTCAGTCAAAACCTATAAAACCCCTTTGTTACCCCAAACTACATATAAAAGCTTTATCAGTGGCATAAAAGTAACCAATGCAGCTACTTAATCATTTGCTACTCGTTAACGTCCCCTTTAAATAACGTGACGCTCTGCCCTCTATGACGCTGCTCCCATTAAGCGCTGTTGGAAGTGAATGAATTGATTCAGCATTTCGACACCTCCGTAAGGATGCATTTAACTCGACAAAGCGGTCTAATAAAGGATGTACTGATCTCGTGAATTAGCTAATTTTACTATACAAAAATTTTTTAATTGGATGTTAAAGTTTATATGGGAATATTACATGACACGCTGATCCTTTAACAATGCATTGGCGCAAAAAACGCACACCTTTTGGACAAATCTGCCACAGATATTTGGATATATACACTTAATATACACTTTATTTACTGTATCAATATTTTAAATTGGCCTTTGAACTTAGCTTTATTGCATGGCAAAAAAAAGTGTTACCTTGCCAAAGCACTGACAGAGCCCACTGATCTAATGGCGTTGTTGAGCGCTCCAAATGCAAACTTTGCATGCAACAATCAGGCAGCAATTGACAGCACTCTGATCTAGTGGCATACAGGCATCGTCAGATTGACTCAAGTACAATAATGTTGGGGGATCCAGTGGGGGCGGCAGTCATATTTCAGGGTGACCATGCCACTCTTTATCACAACCCTGCTAAAAGTGCCAGTACGTGCGCTCATTGGCGCCCCTTCAGCTGGTGGCACCCTAGGCGACCACCTAGTTCGCGTATGCCTAGAAACGGCCCTGCTTATGCATCTCACAACATGCAAGAGTAGCCTATGTCGTGTATGAAAGTCTGTGTGCATGTGTGTAAAACAACAAACTGACGATTTATATGCTTAATCATCTGTAATTGCATATACATTGTGATTGATTGTGGAGAACTTGAATTGATTTTTAAGAACTTGGTAAGAAAGAATAATCAAATACAGAAAGTTGAAAATGTGCAGTTTCTGGATTTTTTATTTCTAGAAAATATTCACCTCTTACTTTAAATGTACTGTATGTGAAGTAATGTAAATGTACTGTAATGTCACTGTAAATAATTTACAAGAGGTATACTTTAAAATAACTATTTGGCCATTACGTACATACATCTTCAAATAATATATCCATCACATTAAATGTTTAACTTTTTTTGTATTTTGGCCCAGTTCACTCTCATGTAGCTGTATAAATAGTTGCCTGCTGACATTGAAATATATACAGCTTCATGACTGGATAGACACAGATGAGTTTCTCTCTATTATACCCGTTAGGTTTCTCTATCAGGTTGGTGTAAATGTGAGTCACTCAACCGGAGGTAATCCTGTCAGATCGTCCATCCATTGAGTGAGTGTGTATGTGTCGGCCATTCTGGTTTCGTCCATTAAAGTTAACTTTTTCAAATAACAATTGCTGTCACGGACAGTGAGTGATCTTATTCAGGTAAATTCGGATCGGATTTTCTCCAGTCATTGTTAAAAAAAAAAAAAAAACAAGCTAACAAAACTTCATATCTAGCGTTAGTGAAGCGGTCAGGGGAATCTTTCTGCCTCCACCTAAGCTCCACCCACAGAAAAACGTCACAACTGAAAAGGGGTCTATATAGTGCACCTTTAAGCTTTAACTGTAATAATTCATGCAGTGTCTTCATATCCAGTTAACGTTATATTTTTAAATTATCGAAGCAAGAACATATATTATTAATGCTTCTGTCCCTTTCCTTTCCTTTTGCATGTTACTGCATGCTAACCGATAAGTGTCAAAAAAAAAAAATCCAAATGACATAAGTTGTACAACACAGCGGGACACGAGACAGACAGATAAGATATAAAAACTTGCAGTTGATTATGAATAGGACCGGTGTTGTGTAATATTATATATTATATATAATACAATTCCTGTGAAAAACTGTTCCAGTGGGTGGAGTTTACGTGATTATTCATTAGTTCCCATAGTGTGGGCGTGTCTTTGAGACAACGCGCAAACGAGTGGAACTGAAAATATTAGAGCATGCTCCTCAAATAGCTACGTGTTTAATGGATTATTTCGAAAGAGTATGAGTAGTCCTAATCCAATGTTTACATTAAAGCATTAACTCACAGTGTCAAACAGCAATAGTTATTGATAATCGTCTAAGCTGTTTTGCCTGATTGATTACAGCAAAACAATCAATAATCAAATAACTTATGCTAACCTGGACTAATATAATTGACGTGTATAGCTTTTATATATTTCATTTGTGGGGGTTTAATTAATTTTTTGAATAGATTAGCCTACCTAGTTGTCATTGGTGACTAGTACTGGAGTGTGTATACAACAATGCCTGAAACAAACCTCTACAAATGAATATAAACTATAGCCGGGAGTGAGTATCCTGTGTTATTTATAAACTCTTGTTTATTATATAGTCATTGTTTCTGTTACCTACATAAGCTACATGCCTGAGAATTTTTTTCTTGTAGTTAAAATGTTAATATTGTAATCATTATAATTTGTAATTGATTATATAATACAGTGCAAAAACCTTAAAGCATTATTCTGATGGCACAGTCTTCTTGGACATCAAGAAGGAGGACACCTCTAGGTCAGCAGCTACTTCAAGAATATTATTTTTAAATTTGGATAAGAAATCATACATATGTTATCATCAGTAGGGTCATAATATGGCTTTGATTTGCTTTTGTGATGTTTCCACATATATTCATCGTCATGTAAAGTCATTGTCTTGTTTCAGACTGGATGTGGAGCTTAAGTCACTGGTACCTGATCATTGTGTGAACTGAACATATATGGAGGCTGTTTTCATTGAGTGCCAAGGCCCTGTTTTAATAATTATCTCAGACACCAGACACTCACTTCATTTTGCATTGCTTCATTCCACATTCACATGCTTTCACACAACTTCCCTTGTCTTTGCAGTTTGAGTTATATTCATAAATCAATTACTTCTGTACTTGTCATATACGTGTTTAATTGATTATTTTGAAAAGGTAATGAAGTAGGCCTATCAATGTTTAGCATTAAAGCATTAACTGCAACAGTGTCAAAACAGCATAGTTTGTGTAATAATGATAAATCGTCTAAGCTGTTTTGCCTGATTACAGCAAAACAAACAATAATCAAATAACTTATGCTAACCTGGGCTAATATAGTTTTTTGATGTGTTTAAGCTTTTATATATTTCAGTTGTGGGGCTTTAATTAATTAATTTGAATAGATTAGCCTATGTATAGTTGTCATTGGTGACTAGTACTGCAGTGTGTATACAACAATGCCTGAAACAAACCTCTACAAATGTATCTGTGGCCTAATAAAATTAATATAAATGTAGCGTCTGGACCACTCCATCACACAATATATATTTTGTTAGCTAGTTTTCACAAATACTTTGTAACACCCCAGGACGCCGAACAAGACCCTGGTTTCATGATAACCCGATACATTTACAACCTTGTGTAATGCGAGCCGGCTCTCATTCTGCTTCCTCCAGAAACAAGGGGTACAAATGCACATGAGAAATGGACGTTCTACGAATTCATTCCATAGTAAAACCTGTTCTTTATGAATGAACCACATTTTCTCAGGCCATTGTGTGTAGTATTGCTGTTTTGGTTATTAATCTGTTGGATTATAGACTATTTTTATTCATGCTTAAGATAAACCACTCATTCATATAACCTTAAATATACCGTGTTTAGTATCTATGAATATTCTGATGATCTAAACAAGATTGTATATTATATGTTGGTACATAAGCAATATATTAGTGCCCTGAGAACCTTTAGTAATTTCGATTCAAGTTCCATTTGCAAAATACCATGCTTACAGACAAAGTGTCATAAAACTCCCCAGTATCTCAAAATTCCCACTTGGGATTCCGGATTTTCTCATTGGACAAGTCCATCTTGAGAGGTGGGGATCTTCTCTGACCTTAAATCTGACACACCATGTGACCCGCCCAGTCGGTGGTTCGGTCAGAAGCAAAGATGATGTGAGAAAAACGCTCAGGATACGCAAAGAATCGTGCCAGGCCTTTCTTCGGACTAGTCCTTTCCATTCATCAAGTAACACAGACTCAAACTGGTTCTTCTCATCGACACGAATTCAGCAAAGATCTACGGGAAGATTTAAGATTTGCATCAGGAATCTCTTTCAAACCGCCGAGACTCGCTAAGTATCAAACTTAATCTTCTTAATTGATACATTATGTATCAGTTACACCTTTTTACAAGGTGTTTTTGAACTAAGAGTCTGACGTATCCCTCAGGTTTAGATCTTTGAATATGCAAAGTGTTCCATAAAATTTATTCTTTATGCCTCTTTCTGTGCTGATTTAAACTTTAACCCTTTCCTATGCCAACTGTATGCGTGTATGTGTTTGTGTGTGTGTGTGTATGTGTATGTAGACCGGCTTAATGTGTTTATGTAGTATGTTGGACTAGTTTTAAGTGTTTATGTAGTTAATAAAAACCTTACTTTTATCACACTTGACATGTTCATTGTTTACTCATAACCGGAGTCAATAATAATGCAGATTTACGTTACAAACTTATAGAATTGTACATTAAGAAGGTTATTTCCTTTAACCAGGAGATTAACGTTCTTAGAATTGACAAGACGTTGACCCTGAGTGGTCAGCTAAATAACTACAGCGGATCTAAAATATTCATAAATAATTATAACTAGTTATGATTAATTATTCATATTCCCCATGAGCTGATTCGCTACAGATTGGTGGAGGAAATGCGGGCGTGATAAAACGAAGGTTATGAGTTTAAACACTGGCAACTTTAAAGTGTGTGCTTGATAGCCCAGGTTTAAATAGGACGTGACTTCAGATGCCCTGTTGTGTCCCTATTTGCTTGCTTGTTGAGATGCAGATAAAGTGGGGTTTTGAATTGGTACTGCTATTATAATTGTGCGAGTCTTTATGTATTTCATGCTTAATAGCATCGGTGTAAGGTTAATCTGATTTCAGCAAAGAAACCCTAATTTCAGTATTAAAACATAAATCTGTCTTGACAAAGCGTAAATCTGAATCTCAGCTCAGCGCCATGTCCAAACTGTACCATAATGTAAAATGCTTTAGTGAAGAAATCACAAAAATCGCAGTAGTGTTTAAATTGTTTCTTTGAAGAAGAAAACTCAGTACAGTTATATCAAGGTAGATGTGATCGCTGCTCCCCTTTCTACAGCATAAAGGCCTTTTAGTTTATAATTAGATTGAAGCAATTAATCTACATTTTGACTGCATATATACAAGCAACCTTGTGGTCATTATGTGTTTCACTCGCTGAGTGAATTTAAAGGTGTAATACTGTACTTTAGTTCTCATATGTGAGGCAAACATAACTACTTATATGTTTAAACCGGTTTTAACTTATAGTAAACCCGTTTTGTAATTCTTTAACAAGTGCAAGAAGTTTATTGTTACAATAGAGAAGCACTTACAGAAGTGCTTATCTAATGCAACGAGTCTTGAAGGACTGAAAACACCACGTTCTAAAACTGTGACTGTTTAACACAGACAGACATTAAACTGCATT
>JADLZN010010386.1:0-95076 GCA_018155175.1 Sinocyclocheilus anophthalmus | reverse complement strand
TTAGCACAGGCAAAGCCTTTGTTTATATGAATAGATTTCTTTTAGTTGTATAATTTTTTTATTTGATTTGGGACTTGATTTAAAATTTCAAGTTAGTTTTATTATTTAACATTTACATTTCACAAAGAAATATGCAGCATTTTTGTTTTTTTTTTCCCCCCCCTGAGAAATAATAAAGGACACCTTTTCATGTGACATTTTCTATAACTCTATTTTGTAAAAAAAAAATTAGGTTATAAATTGTAAGAAATTGTAATCAAGTAGTAATCTGTACGTGAGTTTAATCGCACCGTAATTTATGAAGGTCGTTACATCCCTATGTGCTACTATGTTTTGCTGATCATGCTGATTTTTTCCACAGTAAAGTTACCGATGTCTTTTTTTATTCAGTCTAGTTATGTCTTTGGGCTACCAAAACCTGAGATTCCTGCCCGAAGTGCTACCGTAGGTGTGTAACGCTACACGATTCACTTGAACCTTTCGGGTACAAGTGTTTTCGTTCGGACGCATCCCACCGAACTATTTCGTTGGGACTAATCCTATTGGCGACTTTATAAATAAAATAAAGTGTGGTGACATTAAGGTTCTCAGTGCCCACTGCGCTCACCAAGCGACCAAACGATGTCAGCCCCAAAGAAAAACGACAACTGCTCAGTCAGGCATAGCTGGAATATATATTTCGTTGCAATATGCTAGTAACTAGCGGCTGGACAATAATTTATATCAATAATATGGCAATATATTTTTTTCAATAGGTGAATAAGAGTTTTAACACATGTCCGATGATTTGTACCATTCTTTCCCATAATTGGATTTATTTGTGGCGTTTTGACTTCATTGAATAAACCATAGCACTGCACTTTTCTAAAATCAAACGAAGTGCAGGTTTTTTTATATGACTGACTTGAAGGGACCGACTGTCTCGAAAAGTTTCGCTGGCATTTTCATTTGACTGATAGACGCACGTTCACGCGTGCAGCGCTGCTTTGTGTACAGCCATTACCAGGGAAACCACTGTTACTACCGCTCCAGAAGCACCTCCTGCTGGCAGAGAATGAGCCCGTCTCCAGAAACATGTTTGTGGTGTTGCTCTCCTCTCTTTTTTTTTTTCTGCAGCAACTCAGAGCACTTTTCCATATTCTTTATCCTGGCTGAAGCACAATTGTTTCAATCTATAACAATAATCTATAAGAAAAAAGATCAATATATTAAGAATTATAAGGTTATTTTACAGTTTATTTGAAAGTTTATTCCTTTTTCACTGCTCCATATGTTTGCAAGGCAATCGTGTGATGGGCTAATCGCTCTTTGTCTTAGCAATGCCTAAATACATGATGCTGTTTTGTTCATAATTATGATTATATTTGATTTATGAGAGTTAATTTAGACGTAATGCACGTTTTTTAACAGTTATTTCCTTGCATTGACAATTTAATGCGCTGCATTGTTTTGCTCATTGCGCCCTCCTGTGACTTTTACTTTCATATACACATTAGAACAGAAAATGTTTGTAATTTTTTTTTGTGTTTTGACGTAAACAAAAAAATATTTTTTGGTTGTCCATAGTGGGTTTCTTTTAAAAATACTCGTGGTTAAATGTAATACAAAAATTACTATTCTCTTTGTTTTTAAAAAGGTATAAAAAAATTCCAATATAATCGATAACCGAACGATAGGAAACATTAATCTTGATCGCTTTTTAGCTATATCGCCCAGCCCTAAGCCTCAGTCAACTTTGGCTTTCTCACTGTAGGCTTCAAGAAATAAAGCAGCATATTTTTTTTTCTTCTCTGATGTCAGTTAATGGTCATATGACATGCAGGTAGGGCTGTGCAAAAAATCGAATGCGATTTTCATGCGCATCTCGTCAGTAAAGCCGCTTCTGGTGATTAGTAGTAAATTTCCAGCACGTGCTTTCAGATGGAGCTACACAGTGTTGTAGTTCACTGACAAGCTACACCAAATAGCGTTCAAAATCGGCAATGAATCGACAATGCACTTTGCCCTGAATATTCCTGAATTCAGCAGAAAAAGATTGCAATTTCTAGTTCTGATATTACTGGTTTCATCATCGCAGATAATGTAATTGTTTCTGGTGTGCCTTGTGGCTTGAGCTTAGATTTAATTTAGAAATGTGCAGAGTGACTAAAGCTGAATAGACTCGAGAGATGAAAGATAACTTTGCTGCTAAAACAAGGACTACATTATGTGCCGAGCTGTCCTTTCACCACATCACATGACCAACCAAGGTCACTCATTATGTGTCACCGGAACTTGTCAACAATTTTTATGCAAATCACTAACTATGCAGCACAAGGAACCGGTTGAATCAAGCTACAAACCTCATGAGAGACACTGACATTTTAACCTCAAACATCAGATGTAAAAAACAACAGAAATCACACTGCTGCTTTGGGAAGTCCATAAAATAAAAACAAAACCTACCATTAACCTAGGGCAAATGCGATTTGATGAATGCACAAATAATTATACATGTGGGAGGAAGGTAATAATATTCAGTGTTACTAAATACCCTTAAAGTAACAATAATCCTTTTAGTTTACAATAAATGATTGAAAGAAAACTGCATGTTAAACTGAGGTATTTGATCTTTCCTCTTGACCAAGAAGAGTGAGCTTGATTTCAGCTTGCTAATGGTCTTGATCCTGAACCTCAAAAAATGATGTCTCATCTCTTCCTTCAGCATTGACACACAAGCATCTGGCAAAACGGTTTGTGCTATTCCACAATTTAGAGTCAAAATTAAACACAATTAATTTTAATTCTGTAAACTGATTCCTAAGTGAAACAAGATATTCAATGAGATAATGTAAGAAAGGACTTGATTTTATCAATCAAAAACTGTGAAGTTTGTTTTTTATATGAGAATGGAGCCTAGTCGTCTGAGAGAAGTTTAAAAAAATAAATAAAAAGATGCAGCGGTGACATCATCAGAATATTAAAATTTTTTCAGATATGGAGCATACTATATTCTATTAAGCAATATCAAAAACTTATTTTCCTCTTCAGAATAGCATGCAACAATTAATCATTTCTACTATGACCAAGAATGAATGTGCATTAACAAAATAATAAGCTAATTTTGTTTTCTTGTTAACTCCAAAATTTAAACCTTAACAGACTAGTTATTGTACCTAAAGAAGTGCCTGCTTTGTGTGTTTGGCACCTGTCTTGTTTTGGCACACAACTGTCACTGAGGACTAAATCTATACATGCTCCTAGATGCCTTTGACTTAATGAACAGAACCTTTCTCTATTAAGACATCCGCCCAATCAAACAATGCTCCACTGTTCTCAACATGCGAACAAACAGGCTCATTTGAATGAAGTGAACATACTAGCATCTGAAAACAAATTCCAGGGAATTTGCCTTTGTGCAGCACAACCCAGGAATGACTGATGACTTGAAAATACTGGAGGGGCCCTCATGAAATAACCCATTCCAAGATCTTTGTTACCTTAAAGGGGAGTACAATGTTGTTTCATGCATTCAGAGTTGTTTACACTGTAAAAAAGAGTTGAATTCTCATGCTAAGCATGGACAAAATTAAAAAAATTTGAAACGTAACTAGGATTTTCTGTGCTAAAAATCTTATTTCCGGGTTCGTACAAGTTTCGGAGAGGTTTTTTTTTTCGATCGTGGCTCTTCATGATGTATACGAGGGTGGAACTCCTTATATGGGTATTTCTCCCGGAAGAATGCGCCCGCGCAAGCATCGACCAGAGCAAGAGCCGCAAACGCTGCCCACTGACGTCTCGGGAAGAATGTCACACAATCCCAAGAAGTGTGTTTTGGTTGTAAGGCAAATATAAACTTTGTTCGCTTCCAAAAACCCAGCGTTATGGATACAGTTTTGTTTTTCCCGGGCAGCACGGTGGAGTTTCACAAGTGTCGAGTTCCGACGCGGATTGCCCCAAAACATCCCGTTTGATACTGAAAGATAGAGCGTTTCCAGCTATAAAAGATCCCGGTCATGACAGAACTGCAGACGGTAAGTGAAACGGCATCAAATGTCTGTGTTTTGTTGGCATTTGGCGCCCAAGTGCTCGTCAGTCTTTAGCTCCGCCCACGGCGCTCCTCCAGGAGCTCGACTTTTTCCGGAGAGATTCGTAAAGCTGTATCTTTCTTTTATAATTATGATAAAACTAAAGACTTTGGAGATATGAAGATGCAGTAAAAAAAAAAAAACTTTACTCCTATAGGTACTCAAATTAACATGTAGAATTGGGTTACACTGTGTGTGTTATGCCCCCGTTTACCATGGCAAAACCTTTTTTGTGTTGGTTATTTTTCAGGAAAACTTAGCCAGGGGTCGGTTTCTCTGAAACATCAGAGATCTGTGGTAAAGAGCACGTTGTTTGGACAGCCTCTCATTGATTGATTAGGAAGACAGCCCCCTCCAAAATGACAACATTAAGTATTCTGAGCTCCAATTCAACTGATATGGCTGCCTCATGTCATGTGACAATGTGAGCATTATGAAGAGAGTGTTGGAGTGTTGCCAGAAACATCTGTTTGACAGGGTGATGTCAGAATGATCAGGCAGTGCTTCCCCGAGTGTAACTAAAGCACTTCCCTTCCTCACTTCCTGTGAGCCCCGAGACACTCAACATGTGCTCCACTTCCTGTTAGTTTCTCTGAAATCCCCAACACCCCCACTTTGAGTCTAAAATGGCCAGCTACAGACGCCAACTCAAACCATTTACCCTGGAGTCCAAAAAAAAAGTCTGAGATCGCATTGAAATTTTTGGAATTCTAATTTAAAACCAGAAGTAAAGTTTTGGGATTTCAAAGATTTCAAAGCAATGTTATGGCAAATTCTTATAAAACATAAGAAATATTTCTGCTTTTTATCACAAGACCATCAGTTTGTTAAATCAATGAATCAAAAGAGAAACTAACCAAATACTAACATATGTTTTTATTCAATTGTTCACTCATATAATGCAGATAATATCATTTGTAAGTCATTAAAAAAAAATGTTTAAATAAGCTTTCTCAGATGGTCTCAGACTTTTGAACCCTATTGTAAATAAGTGCATGTAGATTAGAATGCTAACCTCAAACGTTTCACAAGAACAATCATACCTGCAAAGACACATAACCACAATGCACTGTTCTATGTGGTTAAAAATATTAGTTGAAGTTCCACCCACAAGTGCCTATATTTGACACTGTTTATCTTATTACCGTTCATCTGTGTCAGCCACAAAAACAGCTCTACCTCAGTAAACTTCTAACCTACAGTATGCTGATGTATGCTTGCACTACATTAGACAACATTTAAGATGACCAATATTTGCATAAAATACAAAATATCCCATACAACTACAAAATATCTGAATTAGTAACAGTAAAACTGCTTAACAGCATGGGAATAAAAGTGCCTAAGTAGCAAGTTCTTATCGGCAAATCTGCAAAATCATTTGTTTACTTCTGTGCACATACAGATAATGACGAATTTAAACAACCATGACAAGTCACGGCCAAACAAACACTAGTCAATGTTTTTAACATGGCTTGGGAGAACTGGCTGGCAAAAAAAATGTTAAGTCCCAAAAGTGAGTTGTTACATTTGTTCAAGGGAAACGAAATACAGCTGCCTCAGTTAATTTTTTTTTCTCACGAGAAAAAAGCACAGGTTATTTAAACAACATATTTCTACAACACACCCAAGATTATCAAAATGATCCTTTAGAGTATTACGAGTGAGAAACACAAAATGCAGCACACCACTGATTTGTACATGTCTTTATGTGAACAAAACCGCTCACAGCAATGCTGAGGAATGATTCAAGTCTGTTTCACACATTTAATCTGGCCATTCACACCTCTGCTTTGAATAATGCAGAACAGTCAAGGCCTCCACACCACCTCCCATCCATTTCTGCACTTCCTTTATTAAAGCAGGTAAATAATCACTTTTCAGGGTCACTGGCTTTCACAACAAACAGGGTGACTACACGAGGGCATGCTGTACTGATTGTCTGCACTAATCTGTGCTCCGTTACGGTACGTTACATAACAGCAGCCAGGCTTATATTCTATTTTAGGAGTTTCATTCATTTGCAATGGAATTTAATGGAGGTAAACTTCCATTCAGTCTGTGATCAGGAATGCCTTTTGAGGAAACGCACTGGTATGCAAATTACGCTTCCATGACTTAATACAGAACACTTTAAGACCCAGCTAGAAGACCAGTAAAGACATTCATTCCATAAATCCAAAAGTCACATTATTTCACACTGCAAGTTGGTTGCATAAAAAGAACCAACTAACAGAATAACAAACTTTACAGTGTCAACATTGAATAAGAAAAAAAAAGCCAAAACTGTGTTTGTCTTTATTTGTACCACAAACAGAAGCTGTGAATCAAACAGAGGATCCATGATGCCATTCACAATCTGAAAGTTGTAAACAAATGGTGCATTCTTAGTCCCTTCTCTTGCCTCATTTCTCTCTCTGTGGGTCTGATCCTGGGGCTGACAGTAAAGATTAGCCCCAGTGCATTACAGAAATATAACACTCAGTGATACTGCTCAGCTTGCTCCAGGGGTCATAACCTTCCTCTAATCCAGCTCAGGACAGAAATGATCATAAGACCAGTGATGGCTCTCATTCTATCAAACATACATATTCAGTGCTGGAATCTATTGGCAGCACATAAGTTGTCCATAAATTGTGTCCACCCCCACGGTTAAGCCAGTTCACAACTTCACAATGAGGTTGCCAGATCTGTTGGTTGCTAGTAAGCGTTCCCTTATGCATAACTGACCATAGCTTTTTAAAAATGTAAATGTATTGATGGTATGTATAAATAAATAAATAAAAGTCACTCTATTTTGACAGGGAGACAGCATTCTTAATAGTTAGTGTTAGTTGATTGGTAATAATGTTTTGATGGCTGTTGCCGATATCTTAGAGAGTAGAGCTGCCAATGGCCGATTTAAAGCCATGCTTTAAAAATGCATGAAATTTCATAAAAATGCATAGCTTTCTGCAACACAATTTATGTTCTTCTGGGGAAAAAAAAAAACGTACTAAAATAATTATTTTAAAATGTATCTTTTTGAAAGAAAAAACTTTCTCAAAAAACTCAGATTTACAATTTACAACTTTTTCTGTAATCCCTTTTATAGTATTTTACACAAATAAAGAAATTGCTCAAACACTGTAACCAACAGCACACTCAGTAAACTAGCAAGTTTGTGTTCACTGGGAATCATATTTTCTCAAATAAAGCCCAGGAAATTCCCATTTTACATACAGTAGACTACACAATGAAGATGAAATGAATATGACAAAGTGACCAATATAGCACAGCATAGTTTGAAATCAAGAATGTTAAATTGCTCGCTCGTGCATCGTCCAGTGACATCAAACTCTCCTGTCTGCACCCAATTGACAGTATATGAAAAAGTAAAGCGGCATCCTATTTTTCTTTAGGCTTATTTTACAACGATTTGTGTTATTGTGATGTACACAAAATAAAGCAAACCTTTTATGCAATTCTGATTATCTTTAGGACTAAAAGGAATAGTTTCTTCCACTGTTAGAAGGAAAAAAAATCAAGTGATTGTGCCCAAGTTATTGCTACGTAACAATGCAGCCTGTTCATTATCTAATAAAATACAGTCAGTTAAACATATGGGAAAAAAAATATGTAGTAAAAAAAATATGTAGTAAAATCTGTGCCGTTAAGTGTTATCACCGTACCGCCGTGTTGTTATGCAAAACATTTTGTTTTACGTGGATATTGGAATTTGGAACACGAGTGAAGTACATAATAAATAATAATTTACCATTCAAATACATCGCGAATACGGAAACATTTGATTTTGTGTCGAATGAGAGACCCAACGTTGGTTTCAGTTTCGTTTTAACCTAAATTAATTTGTTTTGGCTTGTCGTTTATATTGCTATAGTTTCTTATATTTTTAATTCTTGTTCTTCTAAATACTGTTATTTGAAAGGATTTGTTGTGGCGTGAGGGGAACTAAAATAGCCTAGCTAAGTTTACAGTGTTTATTATAATGTTTGAAAACATTTCACCTCGGCATTAGGCCTATTTCTGAATGAAACAATAAAATGCGACTTATGTTTTTCCCCCTAAAAACTCTTTTTTATATGCGTAGCGTATTTTAACCATGCAGCAAACCTTTTTATATATTTTGATAAATTACTGAAAAAATCAATAATTAAATTACTTTTTTAACTGTTTAACTGATTGTATTAATCTGTCAAATTCTTAAACGATCGGTTAACCGGTTAAAATGAACATCCCTAGTATTACCAAGAAACGACTTATTACTTGTACTGCTGACAATTTCTAACACAATTTTCCATGCACCATTTATTATATCCAGACAAATCACATGAAACAGCAAAATTACTTGTCCCAACTACGTGTTAAGTTGATAGACACACCTACATTCTGTCACAAACAAAAGCTGTCACTTAAATCACCAACTCCCACTGATAATGAATGACTTCTGGTTGCTTTGTGGATACAAGTTACTGTAAGTGTGACTGGTAGGATCTCTGCGTACAGTGGGGGAAAAAGATTTAGTCCGCCACCAATTTGGCAAGTTCTCCCACTTAAAAAGATGAGGCCTGTAATTTTCATCATAGGTAGACCTCAACTATGAGAGACAAAATGAGAAAACAAAAACCAGAAAAATCCATTGTAGGATTTTTAAAGATTTATTTGCAAATTATGGTGGAAAATAAGTATATTGTCAATAACAACATTTCATCTCAATACTTTGTTATATACCCGTTGTTGGCAATGACAGAGGTCAAACGATTTCTGTAAGTCTTCACAAGGTTTTCACACACTGTTGCTATTATTTTGAGTGGCCCATTCCTCCATGCAGATTTCCTCTAGAGCAGTAATGTTTTGGGGTTGTCGCTGTGCAACACGGATTTTCAACTCTCTCCAAAGATTTTCTATGGGGTTGAGTTCTGGAGACTGGCTAGGCCACTCCAGTACCTTGAAATGCTTCTTACGAAGCCATTCCTTCATTGCCCGGGCGGTGTGTTTTGGATCATTGTCATGCTGAAAGACCCAGCCATGTTTTATCTTCAATGCCCTTGCTGATGGAAGTAGGTTTTCACTCAAAATCTCACGATACATGGCCCCATTCATTCTTTCATTTACACGGATCAGTCGTCCTGGTCCCTTTGTAGAAAAACAACCCCAAAGCATGATGTTTCCACCCCCATGCTGCACAGTAGGTATGGTGTTCTTTTGATGCAACTCAGCATTCTTTATCCTCCAAACACGACAAGTTGAGTTTAACAAAAAGTTCTATTTTGGTTTCATCTAACCATATGACATTCTCCCAATCCTCTGCTGGATCCTCCAAATGCTCTCTAGCAAACTTCAGACGGGTCTGGACATGTTCTGGCTTAAGCAGGGGGACACGTCTGTCACTGCAGGATTTGAGTACCTGG
The DNA here is from genome assembly GCA_018155175.1 of Sinocyclocheilus anophthalmus. NCBI lineage: Eukaryota > Metazoa > Chordata > Actinopteri > Cypriniformes > Cyprinidae > Sinocyclocheilus > Sinocyclocheilus anophthalmus. The sequence continues at coordinate 85,598 of JADLZN010010386.1, read as the reverse complement.
CGGCGCAGTGTTTTACTGATGGTAGCCTTTGTTACTTTGTTCCCAGCTCTCTGCAGGTCATTCACTAGCTCCCCCCGTGTGGTTCTGGGATTTTTGCTCACATTTCTTGTGATCATTTTGACCCCACGGGTGAGATCTTGCGTGGAGCCCCAGATCGAGGTAGATTATCAGTGGTCTTGTATGTCTTTTATTTTCTAATAATTGCTCCCACAGTTATTTTTCTTCACACCAAGCTGCTTACCTATTTCAGATTCAGTCTTCCCAGCCTGGTGCAGGTCTACAATTTTTTTCTGGTGTCCTTTGACAGCTCTTTGGTCTGGGCCATGGTGGAGTTTGGAGTGTGACTGTTTGAGGTTGTGGACTGTTGTCTTTTATACTGATAACGAGTTCATACAGATGCCATTAATACAGGTAACGATTGGAGGACAGAGGAGCCTCTTAAAGAATTTGTTTCAGGTCTGTGAGAGCCAGAAATCTTGTTTGTTTGTTTGTAGGTGACCAAATACTTATTTACAGAGGAATTTACCAATTAATTCTTTTAAAAATCCTACAATGTGATTTTTTCTGGATTTTTTTTTTCTCATTTTGTCTCTCATAGTTGAGGTATACCTATGATGACAATTACAGGCCTCTCTCATCTTTTTAAGTGGGAGACTTGCACAATTGGTGGCTGACTAAAAACTTTTTTTCCCCACTGTACCTATTTGAGGTATCAAAAACATTTAATAGAATCTGTGATCACTCTTAACATTTCCTGATATGCGGTTATTTCACTCTGAATCCCCTCTTACCAGTGATTAAAAACTTTGTTACATTAAGTATTATCCTTCCCTCCTGTCATTAAGAGCCACCCCACTTTAAGCTGTCATAGATATGCACTCCATTTTCTCTACAACCAAATATGTCAATGTCACTGTTATACATCTACTCAACAAACACATGCATTCCCTGCCTTTTACCATAATAGATGCTGGAGACTAATTTGTTGCTCAGAGAAATCTAAAAAGACTGGATCATTTTAAACATGACCACCCTTCTGGTGGATGACTTCCTCAATTTTGCCGAAAGCTATTGTGCAACAGCAGAAGTTTTGGACTTCTCATGTACACAGAAAAGTTAGGCAACAGAGAACATGCCTGGCACCAGATCAGTGAGATCATTCACTAGTATAAGAGAGAGCGACATCAGTGTTGAGGTCTGAGTATGTGTGAGTGTGTGGAAGCCTCAACATCCACTAATGTGTTTTTTTTCCTTTTTGACAAGGGGCCCTCAATATTTCTGGTACTTCTGCTGTGACAAAGCTGCTTGTTTGCAACCAACAGTGACAATATATTAAAATGATTATGAGATGTAGTATATTTCTATTTACAAATAGCAATTTCTCAGAGATTTCCACCCATTATTTTTTAGAGCTCATAGAGCTCAAAATAACTACAAACATTTACACTACTGTTCAAAAGTTTGGAATCAGTTAGATTTTTTTTTTTTTGGAAAGAAAAGAGGCCGAATACTTTTATTCACCTAGTATGCATTAAAATTGATCAAAAGGTGACAGTAAAGACTTTTACAATGTTACAAACAATTCTATTTTTTTCTTTTTGTGTTCAATAAGTGCTGTTCGGTTGAAAGAATTCGGCTCAAAAGAAAGCATACCTGTTTCAACATTGATAAAAGACACCATTATTGAGCACCAAATCTCATATTAAGATCATACTTGAATATTTTATCATCACAGGAACTACTTACTTGTACCAATAATAAAAGAGTAAATAGATATTGTAAATTGTATTTCATAATATTACTGTTGTTACTGTATTTTTTAACAAATGCAGCCTTACTGAATGTAAGACACTTTTTTCAAAATAAAAAATTAGCTTTCCATACCCAAACTTTTATACAATAGTAAATATTAAAATACATAAATCCAGGTATCCAGGTTTTCCAAGACTGTGGAAGCATGGTTCTTAAATAAAAATGACGGTTGTTAAGTTGCTGTTTTAACTTATTTTAAAGCTTTGTGTTACTTTAAACAAACACTTTTATGTTTTAAACCGCGGCCCCAGCAGGCCTGTGGGCCCCTAGATGAGAACCACTGCACTAGTAGACAAAATGTGGGGTGTTTTCAACTGCACAAGCCACATTCGCTACACTCGTGGTGACTTCCTAGCCATTCCTTGGGAATAAGAGGATTTAAACACCAACTAATCATGAAGTATTACAACATACCCATATTCCTCAGAATTTGAGGCAGCCTGGGACACAAAAAGTTAGTTGTAGTATCCATACCAGACTACTTTCAGGGCACCATTCAACTACAGCAATCAGAAAGTCTCTATCTGGCTTACGAAGGTTTACATTCCACAAAGCAAATGGAGCTCATAAAAGGATGGATTCCTGCAGCTCCCAAAAGAGTGCCATCATTATGAAGCTGGTACAGGGCACACTCATTTAACTGGATACAAGCTGTTTAGCAAAGTTACTATGCATATGTGGATTACACAGACTTAGACACTCATTCACCTCGCTTGATCTGGAACCCTGCTGTGACGATAAGCTCTGTCCGAGACCTATCAAGATGACTTAATGATCTTCAGACAGGTTTGTTACGTTTGCAGGCAAGGCCACAACTTTTGGGAAGTGAGGCAGTCTTGTCAAGTAATTAATACATGCATGAGGAGGCACCTTGCAATAGCCTGTCCTACATCCAGTAACCAGCATTACATATTTAGAAGTTAAAGCAAACTAATCTCAGGTCACTAAAAGTGGCATATGAAATATGAGAAGGCTGTGCAAGACACAGGTATGACAAAGTAATACTAAAATACTTGGCTCTGTATCAAACAGTTGACAAATGCCTAACATGCACTACTAACCAACATACTGTTCCGTTACTAATACTGACGCCTTCAGTTATATTTCTTAAAAATCACATGACACTACTGATAAGCTTGAGGCTGGACACCAACAGTACACAACAGACAAATAACTTCATCATGTATCACATGGGCCTTTCTTCGCCCTGAGGTCAGCAAACTTTCTACAACGTTATAAAACTTTCAAAAAGGCAGCCAGCAAGAACTGAAACAAACAGTTCTAGTTTCACTACTAAGCCTTTGAGATAAGCGTAACCATCCACAAAGTTTCAGCACTATCACAACAAACACTACTCCAGACCCCACTGAAACTCACAGAGTGTTTTGACAGCACATTATCACGAGGTTCAGGGTCCTGTGAAGTAATACGCTGATAGGTTCAACAGCTCCATCAGAGAGTGCTGACTGAGCTGGTTAATCTTTGCAGTGAAAGCATGCTCCAAGTTTGAGAGAAACTTTGTTGATCGATATAACAAAAATGGTCAAATTCTTCACTGCTAGTTGTCCGAATGGACTCTAGAGGTAGAAAAGCCAAGTAGGGTGTGGAAATTTTTTTGTCAGGGTCACTGCACAAAAAGGGGGCCTTTTGTGTGCCTCATGAATGTGTGTAAACAATGACTTTAACAATTACAAGCTGACACCAACTTCTACAATGAGTTGTTTATAGGCATTTGGCATTTCTTTTCAGCAAAAATGCAGATTTTTGCATAAGTTGGTGTCAGTTTGTTATATATATATATATAATTTTTTCTTCTACAAGCACATGCGACACACATGTTGCTGAAAAATCTCCCACTTAATTTTACATAACTAAGAAATAACAACAACAAAATGAATCCTGAAAATTAAATACATACCAGTTTTTTGTTTTTGCTCTCGTCCTCGCTGGTTTTCTTTTTGGAGGGTTTATTTGGGTCCTCCCCTCCAGCTGCCTGCTGATCCATCTTTGGAATGAAACTTCACTTGAACAGTAACTTTGCTTAGTATTTCCCACGAGTTTGCAAACACTTATGAAAAATCACGTTCCTTCAAAAGCCATGTCATCCATGAAGAAAGAAACAAATATGAGTTGGATCCAGAACTATTCCATGTAAGTATCCAGTGGAATATGATGTAACATCTGTGAATGAAGCTGTCCAAAAAAATAAGGTGTGGAGATATTCAGTCCAAAACAACTACTCCGAGTCTGAGGGGGAAATAACAAACCAACCTGTTATAAAATTACATTTCGGAAGTGTTTTGTAATGTATACTATATGAAAGCACATTGAATAATTACAATAAAAGATATACAGCCATATATACACACTGTCAGTTAAGAGCTTGTGAACTTTTGATTTTAATACATCAATGTAACATTATAACAATCATCTGAGGACACACTTTTGCCTTTCAGTAGAGTCAGTTTAGCAATGCGTCTAATAAATTCGGAATTTCACACTTAAAACAATTATATAACAAGTCTATTCAAATATAAAGATTTTTCAGAGACTTGTAAAAAGTCAAAAGAGGTCTGTGAGTTCTATACAAAATGGCATATTTTATCAAATGAACACATTGCCAAACTGATTTTATTCAAAGGAGAAATGACCGCTGCTATCATCTAGGCGGTTACTTTCACACAGGAAACTGTTATTCCAGCGCTATGAGGCTTAAAGTAAAAGTGTACAATAAAGACATGGGTTCTAAACGCCAAGTCTGCTTACATGGACATAGCGAATTAATATTAAACAGCCAAATAGTCAAGTAATAATGCAGAAAACTGACAAAATCTCATCCAAGGCTTACCTACACAACCACACACACGAGCCAGGCCCACTATTGTCCCCGCCTATGGACGCTTCCCAATGCTCGTGAATAGTCACGCGGTAGAAAGATTTCAGCACTGATTGGTCACTTGAATGTTACAGCTTGAAGTGGGAGGGGGGTTTCATCACTCGTGGGGAGGAGACCGCTGGCTTTGGCTATATTGGAGAACTGACTGCTGTGCATATGGATAGGCTTAAATCAGTGGAAAGTCAAAATTATTTGCATAGCAGCGCAAAGTGCATTGGAGTAAATAAGATATTATCGTAGGTGTTATAAAAAAAATGGAATGCACTTATTTTTTCTGGAACTGCAGACTTTTTGTATTTATTTGAATTATGTTTCACCTATGACATTACATATAACTGGTAATGCATTTAATTAATTTGCTGGTAATGCATATATCGGGAGGGTATCCCTGTCTGCATTTAAATTATTTTGGACCGCTTGAGGGTGAGTAATTAATGACTTCATTTTTGAGTGAACTATCCCTTTAATAATTTTTAATGTCTTTGTCTTTTAATATGTTTTTTTTTCTATCTTGCAAATGTGTGATGTATTTGGAATACCCCTCATTTTCACAAAAAAAGGGAAGTGACACTGAAAATATTCCTTAAAATGTTTTTACATTAACACAAAACAACAAAACAATAAGCCCACAGTAACCATGCTCTCCATCTCTGTACATGATAGCTCAAATAGACCAATTACAGAAGTACATCTTGTGTAATTCCAAGTGATTGCCAACTTCAGTTTTGTCCAACAACAGATTTTTCACATATTACATAACTTGGAAAGAGATTTTACATCTGCATGCAGTGTTGATTTTGAACGGCCTGTTTGCAACCTGATGTGTGTTTACATAATATGTAATGTTGCAGTAATTCACCGGCAATAATTCATACTTACTGTTACTTTATACAATACATACTTGAACATATAGTTTTGTGTGTAGTTCCTACACAGGCAATTTCAATTCAGTTTTAATTGCTTTAATACAAAGATTACTGCTGTCCAAATCTTTATTTGGTGCTCACTTCTCACACTCTCTCTTTCTTGTTCTCACTTCCTCTAAGCAAGGCTTCTATCCAGTTGCTTTCTCAACTACTGTAATCTTGAGTGGATGCAGAGCATCTATATAAATTACACATAATGCAATAATAAGAGGGCAAATGTTGTGGTGAAGAGGCACAATGCACAAACAAATTCACAGTCGGGATATGTGTGTCAAAATCCCTTTAGCTCTCACCTGAACAGTAGCTGAATAGCACTAAAGGTGAAAATACAAATTGGTCAAAGTTTATTTGGTCACAAAAAGAGTGTAATGAAGCAAAGAGAATTGGGGAGGTCTAGAGAAACAGCAGGGAGCATAGGCTTCACACATTGTGTGCCTTCCTCATCACAGCTCACAGTATGGGAAGAACTTTGAAGGGTGTGCTTTTATTTCAGCCACTCACTTTATCTTTAATGTCCCAGATGGGGAACGCCACATTAACTGCCTTTAAAATTCTCTTGGCCTTGCATTAGATACATTATGTACAATAAATGATGGGGTCAGGACAATTAGTAAAAGAGTATAATGCAATTAGAAATACATTCAAATACATTATAAATGTGCTTGTTCAGCTTGTAATATAACTATACACAATATATATGTTGAATGAAAACATTATGTATTTTGTTTTATCATTTATTAAGTCATTTGATTGATTTAAATCATTTGATTTATTTTGTTCATTTGGTTTAATTTTTCTTTCAATTTCAGTTGTTATCTTTGTCAGTTTTTTTCTCAGTATTTCACAGTGCGGTTGCAGGGTGTAACCACAACAGACATAAACTTGACAGTCTAGTTATCATCTGTGGCACCTGCCAAAACTATGCCACTTCCTATGTGCTTCTTAAGCTGAACTTCTTCAATTGTTCTTCCACATCAATGATTACGCTTTTATTAAAATAAAAAAACTTCCACCAAGGGCCATTTCTTCATCAAATAGAGGATTTACTGTATAAAACAGTGTAATCAAGCTGTGTTACACAGATACTGTAGTGACAAGATATATATTCTGCTCTATTTGTTTACATGAGTGGTTTATGCATGTAGCATCCTCATACCAGGTCTAAAATTAGATCCCAGGGCTACATTATGGACAGCTATTTCCCATGGTTTGCTTTTGCCATTTAACTCAGTCCTGCCCGTATGAGACTGTTGCTCTAAATTCTCATTCCTGTTCACTAGGCCCTGTCGAGTGATTCATAGAGTCCCAGGGCAAGACAATGAATTTCCATTTACAAGAGATGAACAGTAAACCCGACTTGTGACTTATAATCATATGAACATCTACTCTGATTACTGAAGTGTGAAGATAACCGTCTGTAGTTGGTGCAAATTGTATTGATCTGGGCCTGTTTCTCACATTATTAAATACTTCACTGAAAAAAAAAACCTGTTGGATTAACATAAAAATATGTACATCGGTTGCACATATTAAAGTTAGATTTACTCAACATGATTTTTATGTTAACGCTACATAACTTATGTTTGTTAAATGAACATGATTTAAATATGTTAAAGCTATATAATTTCTGTTTGTTAAATGAACATGATTTATAAATGTTAAAGCTTCATAATTTGTTTGTTAAATGAACATGATTTATACATGTTAAAGCTTCATAATTTGTTTAAATGAACATGATTTATATATGTTAAAGCTACATAATTTATGTTTGTTAAACAAACGTGATTTTAATGTCTTTCATTCATATATGCAGTGGTTTCACAATAAATAAAACTATCCTGGTTAGTTCTAGTTTTAGAATACTGTAAGCTGGCTTTCATAAATACATGTATTTTGTACATCTACTAGTCTTAGCTACAACATTAATACGATAGTTTTAAAAAGACAAGCAAAAACATTTATTGAATCAATTCACTGTATTTTTAACAGTACAATAATTTTTTTCACAGTATGTGCTACAGAAACGTTCTGTTAAGATAAAAAATTGCTTAAATTTCATGAATGAATGACTACGAACAATGACAGCGTATCCCGTCATTAGACAACTCAGAGAGAGTAAACAAAACAAGCATTAAGTAAAAGACAAGACACTTTCAAACAGGTGTTGTGGTAAAAGTTGATGAGTATAAAGTAGTCCAAAGCTTCTCTAGACGTTTTTGTTTTAAAAGCATAAGACACATCAAATCTCTGTATTATTTTTAACAGTACAATTATTTTTTTCACCGAGTATGTGCTACAGAAATAAGCTTTCTCTGTGTGAAGTTAAAAACTGCTTGCATTCCAAGAACGAATGACTACAAACAATGACAGCATATCCTCTTGTCTTTAGATCATTTAGGTATAGTAAAATGCAACAAAACAAACATTAAGTAAATGACAAGACACCATCAAACAGGTGTTCTGGAAAAGGTTAACAGTAATGAGGAGTATAAAGTAGTCCAAAGTACAATACATTTTTTCACTGAGCATGTGCTACAGAAATGAGCTTTCTCTGTGTGAAGTTAAAAACTGCTTCATGGAATGTAACGAATAACTATGAACAATGACAGCATATCTCCTGTCATGAAGTAAAAGACGAGACACCATCAAACGTGTAGTGGAAAAGGTGGACAATAATGAGTATTATGTAATCCAAAGCTTCCTTTGTCGTTTTTGTTTTGTTTTAAAAGCAGTAAGACGAGTCAATTTTGTTTAACTTTCAAGAATGTTCATTTCTGAGTGGACTTTCCATTTTAACCAATCAAATTTTAACCACTCAGGTCCTTTTAACCAATCAAATTTGACCAGGGAAAAAAAAAACTAACTATACACATCAAACAACCACAAAATAAACAGTGGCCAACCTACTCCATAAACAGTTGACTCCGTATGTGCGGTATAAGTTTTCTTTGTGAGTGTGTGAAATAAAAAAAGAAACAGTGGTCCTTATTCCAAGAGGAAGTACCTGCCGTACCATGGAAACAGCTCACTCATAGAGTCTGTTTCTAAGAACTTGAGCTTTCTTTGATAAGAGTGCAGCCTTCCAGCTCCATGACTTCTTTCTGCAGTACATCAAAGGTATATTTCATTTCAGGTGGGTAGTTGAGATTTAAAGCATACATTAGACCAAAAAGCATTGCCGTAGCTAATGCAAAGTTGTCCAAGCCTTGCAAGACGTTCTGGCCTTCAAGGACAATCCCGATGTCCTGAGATCCGTCATGAAATTTAAGGACGTAGATTCCCACTGTGGTGGTCTCATTGGATTTTTGGATGAAGGCTTCATCAGCAGTCTGCAGAATGCACAGACAAAATTAGATTTAACAGAACATTGGGCACTTCTCTGGGAATATTTTAAAAAAATTAATTTCAATCAATTAATAATGTAGATCTAATGAAAAATGTGAACTTGTATATAATATACAAGACAAGGCCAAGAAAATCACGTGACTCGGGGGGAAATTTAGTTCCGCTATTCTCTTTTCTCAAATATCCCTTCTTACCTTTTCGGTTTTGTCCGTTTTCCTATTTGCTGTTGTATAATCCACAAATAAATTATTTTCTACTTGTTTGTAGCTTAATACGGCAACTCAGAACATTGCTCGAATTTACTGGCAGGTGGTTTTATTTCACCAGCTGTCATACAGTATAGGCTACACAGCTACTCATTCAACAAATCCCCTGCTCGCTTTTTTTTTTAAATGTAAAACCATATTAGAGGATATTAGAGGTAGAAGACATTATAAGACTAGGCCAATAAAAAAAATAATATTAATAATATAAAAGATACAAATATACTAATATTAATGAAAATAAACCATCATTAAAAACACGATTAAGGTCCTATATAGCATTTTCAAAACATGGTTCTTTATGGAACCTTATAAAAAGGATTCTATTTAGCACCAAAAAGTGTTCCGAAGAACCCTAATTTGGTACTGTTTAAAACCATTTCAAGTGGGTTTTTTTACACTGCAAAACAAGAAATGCCACAAATATCACCGCAAATTTTGAGAAAAGATGCTGCAATTTCAGTCATTTTAGGCCAGAAATAAGAAAAAAAGGTCCCGCAAAATCCTGGAGGGACTGATCAATAATCTAAGTAGCGTTCATCATTTGTTTATGAAAGGCAGATCTAAATTAATGAACCTTTATAATTGTACTTACCACATACTCTTTCACTAAATTGTCTGGATCCTCGTTGAGGTATACGCAGACCCCCTTGATAATACATTCTCGTCCAATATCGACATCATCGTCCTGGCCAAGGGTGACAAGCAGAGCAGAGGGTTTTTTTTAAATACATTTTTACCCCCACTGATCTATATAAATGATTGGATTGCTCATGGAAACCTAAACTCCTAACATTTAGGATGCTTTTGATATAAAGTTTTGCTGGTTAGCTTTGTCCTTGACAGTGTACAAGACGACCTACAATCTAAAACACTGAAACGGTTTTGTTCAAAAGAAATGGATAGTTAAAAACTAGTTTTTTTTTTTTAAAAGGTAAAATGACAAGTATAAATAAGTAGGATTATAACTTTTGGGTTATGCTCACCAAATTCACAGATGAAGATCATTCAAAGCAGTTTACAAAAGCTTTGAGCAGAAAAACGTCACGTAAATGCAACCACCTAAAAAAAAAACCTTTGAATAATACTTCTATTACATATATTTTACTTATAAATGCTAAACCTTCAATTAATTTCATTAACCAAATAACTTAATTTCGCCGTGTATAGCCTGTCTATACATATACAGCACATACAAATGGAAAAAACTCAAATGAAGTTAGAAATAAATTAAATAAAAGATTGGAATACTCACCACTTCTACTTAACAGCCAGCATACAAAGCAAAACAGATGTCAAACTGGAGGAACAAGGTGATAAAAGACAAGACATTAAAAACAAGCCATTTACTAGCTTTTTTTAACAGTAAAACTAAATGTAAACCAAGACACACTGTGAATGGAAGAAAAGTGCAACACGCAATATGGCGGAATATTTCCGCCTTCTACCTAAAAGGCCAATCATCACGTTACTGCAGCTGAAGCTAGAGGCTCCGGTTGCCATAGAAACGGTGTCCTGAGTCACGCGCTTTTTTCGTATTGGCTGGGCCGACCTTTTTATAACGTCATTTGAGCACAAGATACAACACCTATAAGACAATTCATGTAAGATTTTGTTGCGGATTTGAAATGTTATTTAAATGTGAGTGGCAAGCATTTGATGAGATTTTAACGTTCTGTAACATACCCTCCCCCCCCAGGTGCCATTCCCTATCCCTGACCTGATTTTCCATTTGCTCAATGGAAAACCCCGAGGTGAATGACCTATCTTGAAGGGAAAGTCTGCAAAATAAACGATTATTTTCTTTGTTATCAATGTAAAAGTTATACTTCAGCTCACCAGAAGCATTTTGCCGTTTTGTAGTAATGTGTAACATAGCCCCTACCCTCACCCCACATTAGTTGGCGCACCATCACCCTGACACTAAGTAGTCCGTATCACGGGAAAAAATAATGCCTGACGGATTGCAACAAGTGCAAAATATTACTGAACGTCCCTGGTGATTAAAGCAGGGGTTCTGTTATCGCTAACCACTATTAAAACATTATCACAACTTTTTCCTTTCCGTCGGTTGCTCGATAACATCAGCACAGAACAACGTTACCAACCGCCGTGAAAATACGTTCAAATGGTTACTAACTGTTTCGCCAATGCATTTTCAGTTCAAAGTTTTAATATACCTTCCCTCTGTAGTCGTCCACTGCGAAAAGGTCCAGCTTTCCAACTCCAGAGCTAGAGTGAAATGGCGACTGTTCCCCAGCCATTTAATTGTTCCCTCGCGAGCTTTCACGAGACATCACGGAGACAATTCTCTGTTATGGGAACGATATAGCCGCCGATCGCACGACTACTCACATGCGTCGCCGCCTGGCCGGGCCAGCCGAGGCGGCTCTGAAACGAGCATCCAACTGCGGGCATTGCGCGGACCTTCTGGCCCGCGTGCTCCGGACCCGCCGCGGTGTGGCTCGCGGCCTATTCGGGATGAGGCCTACTGCCGCCAGCGTGCCGCTGGTGGGCCCTCCCGGTGACGGGAGCGTCGTTTTGTCGCTCCACCAACCCCAACGGTCACACCGTTCCCCGGTCTCACTCCCCGAGGGCTGCTTCCGCCCTCCTTCCAACGTCGTGGAGTTTGTATCCTTTAGCCAGGAGGAAGGGGATGACTCGATGTCCATCTCGGCCTCGGAGAGGGCGGATTGGGCGGGATCGGAGTCCGATCAGGAGTTGGAGCTTACCTGGAGTCCTCCTGAGGAGCCTGCCAGGAGTAAGCTTGACTTCTGGTATTTCAGGTCCACCCGGAAAGCTGACTCGAGGATGTCGGTCCCCTTTTTCCCCGACGTACACGAGGAGCTGGTGAAAACATGGTCTGCGCCCCAATCTGCGCGCATTCACTCTGCCACACAGGCCATTTTTTTCCCACGTGGATGGGGCGGAGGCCCATGGGTACGTGCGCTCTCCCCCAGTCGAAGAGACCATCGCTGCACACCTGTGTCCTGCAGCACCCAAGACCCTAAGCTCAAACATCAGCCTCCCCTCAAAGCCGTGCACGACCACCGCCCACCTTGCCAATAAAGCATATACGTCTGATGGCGAGGCGGCTTCCGCGCAGCAAGCCATGGCAGTGCGGCAGGTTTTTCAGGCAAAGCTCCTGCAGGCAGCAGAGGGCGGAGCCCTCACGGCAGAGGCCACTAAGGATCTGCGCGCGGCGACGGACTTCACGCTGATGGCGACGAAGCGAGCGGCCCAAGCTGTGGGTAAGGCCATGGGTTTTATGGTCATCCTTCAGAGCCACCTTTGGTTGAACCTAGCTGACCTAAAGGATGTTGACCGTAAAGTGCTGCTGAATGCTCCTGTGTGCTAAAATAAACGGGGCTCACATCAATGCATAAAACACTTTTTTGTGGTAACGCCGTGGATCCATTACTGAGCGCTTCCCGCGGAGGCTCAAAGCGGGGGGCGCGCAATGAGGCACGTTATGCCGAGGCGCGCTTTCCAGCAGCATACGGCGAGATCCAGATCCTCGTCGGCACCTGGCTCTTACCAGCGGAGAGATAACCCCAGGCCAACATCCGCAGCGGTTACGGCTAACGTTACTGCTCCTCGCCAGGAGACGGATTTCCGCAGGAAGGCGTGGGGTACTGGGAGGAAACGCCACGGCCAGCGGAGGAGCCCGCAACGTGACTCTCGCCCGCCGCCGCCGGCTAAGCCGTCATCCTGACGGTCTGAAGAGAGGAGGAGAGTGCGTGAGCGGACCGGCTCCCAAGCGCCACAATTTCATGTTTTTAAATGTTTGTGTGTTGGATGTTCATTAAATAAAAATGCATACATTCTCACAAAAACAGCTATTTCCTCCTCACTCAGTCAATGCGGTGCCACTCGCCCCGCCTCAGAGCAGTGCAGAGCCGCCGCCCACACACTCGCCGGCGCATCCAACGACCAAGCCGCTAAAGCCACTATGTCAGTTCCTGAGCGCATGGAAAACTATTCCCGGAATCTCGTGCTGGCTACTCGGTGTGATAGAGCGTGGGTATACCCTTCAATTCAGACGCAGACCACCCCGTTTCAATGGCGTGGTGCAGTCTCTAACATTGCCCCGAAACGCCCTGGTTCTGAGACAAGAGGTATGCAGTCTGCTCGAAAAAGGAGCGATAGAACGAGTCCCTCCCTGCGAGCTGGAGAGCGGGTTTTACAGCCGCTATTTCGTGGTACCCAAAAGAGACAGGGGACTCCGCCCGATTCTAGATCTCAGGCCCATCAACAGAGCGCTTTGCAAGCGTCCGTTCAGGATGATAACGCTGAAACAGATCCTGGCGCAAATTCGCCCCCGGGGACTGGTTTGCGTCCGTGGATTTAAAGGACGCATACTTTCACATTCAGATAGCACCGCATCACAGACGCTTTCTGAGGTTTGCTTTCGAGGGCACAGCGTACCAATACTCTGTTCTCCTGTTCGGGCTGGCTTTGGCCCCCCGCACTTTCTCAAAAGTGCATGGATGCAGCACTTTCCCATCTCAGAGCGAGCGGGATGCGCGTTCTCAGCTATCTGGACGATTGGCTGATTTTAGCTCAGTCCCGGGACACGCTAGTCAGCCATATAAACACGCTGCTTCGTCACTTGGAGTCCCTAGGGCTATGTGTCAACATGCAGAAGAGCATTCTCGCCCCGAGTCAGTCTATAACATATCTGGGAGTGTGCTTCGACTCGGTGGAGATGAGAGCCCGCCTCTCTCGGGAGCGCTCGGCGGCCATTTTGTCTTCCCTGCGCCATTTCAGACTGGGTAGCTCTGTTCACTTGAAGGAATTTCAGAGGCTCCTGGGACTCATGTCGTCTGCTTCAGCGGTATGTCATCTGGGCTTACTACACATGCAATTATGGTTGAAATCTCGAGTCCTTTGGACGGCGTGGACTTTGGGCCGTTTGCGCATCGCGGTCTCCCGCGGCTGCATCGAAGCTCTGAGGCCGTGGCGCAACCCAGATCTCTTCAGCCGGGGGGTTCCCCTGGGCTTGGTGACATCGCGCGTTGTGGTCACGACGGACGCATCGACTCGTGGCTGGGGAGCAGTGTGCGAGGGCATGCCGGCTTCAGGGCTGTGGTCAGAACCTGGCCTGGCCAGAAGAGCCGGTGGCACATAAACCGCTTGGAGCTGGAAGCAGTGTTCTTAGCTCTAAAGGATTTTCGGCCGCAGCTGGAACAGCGACAGGTACTGATTCGCACCGACAACATGTCTGTGGTCTCGTACATAAATCACCGAGGAGGCGTAGGTTCCAGGGCTTTGTACAAGCAAGCAGCGAATCTCCTGCTATGGGCGGACCGTCACTTTCTCTCCATCAGAGCAGTGCACATCCCCGGTCTTCTGAACTGCGGGGCGGACATGTTTTCGAGGAAGGGGATTCCTCAAGGAGAGTGGAGGTTGAACCCCGAGTCTGTGCGGATGATTTGGACCCGCTACGGGAGAGCGGAGGTGGATCTGTTCGCCACGAGCGAGAATGCGCACTGCCCGCTGTTCTTCTCCCTGTCTCACTCCCCGCTGGAAGGGGACGCTCTGACATCGCACTGGCCAGCAGCCAGGCTGTATGCGTTTCTTCCAATCAAGATATCGCCACTGGTGTTATGCAAGATCAGGGAGGCGGCGTGTTCCCAGGGGGCGGAGTTTCCAGAGAAAAAATGACTAGTTTCTAACATTTCAACATGATTAATTCTAAAAGATTGAACATCCTTTAACATTAAATGAATGGCACAAGACTAAAATATGTTTAGATGAGAAACATAAATGAATCATGTAGGAAATACGAAAGGCATTTTTGCAAATTCAACAATCCCCTCATTGCCATTTTTTCAGTGTTGGAAGTACTAGAACACAGACCCAAAACATTTCAGTGTTCAATTTCAATTCCTGACCAAAACAAGGAAACACCTTGCCAGTTGACTTCAATTACACAATACATCAATAGTTTGATCGCTCTAGAAATGTACTACAAATAGCGTTTGTTGCTTCTCTGTGTTCGTTCATGTAATGTTACTCAAAGTTTTCCAGCTAGCATGCAACTTGCGGCGGTCCACTGGTTGCCATTCAGCATTAGAAGCTGCGCATTTTTTAGGGTTGTAGATGTGTTTATCTGCTTCAGGCCTTGTTGGAAGCTTAGTGTTTAGACCTGTGAGATAAAAAGAAATATAGTGCTACATTATTTATTGCCTTTCCATCATACTTCATAGAAGAACCATCGACTCCAGTGGCTGGCTTTCTGAGAGAACCTGAACCTCTTGCAACATTGGCAGACAGCAGACATTTCAAACTTTTTTAATGTTTCACCTTTCCAAGGAGATGACTCAGAAACACTTAACCCTTCACTCCATTTGTTATTACGTATTCAGCACTGAGAAGAGGCCACTTTTTAAGAACAGAGAAATTGGAGGTGGGTCAATACACCAAATTTAGAGAAGTGCTAAATTGCTCTTTCACAAATGACTTGTCACTGCAATTGCTGAAGGTACTATCAATAACTGCTGAAACAACAGTGCCTGAGCCGTGGGAATTAGTTTTGTGTTCATAAAAACAGGCGTAGAGGGTGTGTCTGAAGGGGAAATGTGTCACAAGGATAGATTAAAAATAGTGGCCATTTTTAAAAAGAAAAAATCATAAGACACCACAAGATCATTTTATTACACACGGGGAACCCAAGTAAAAACCTTACTCATACGGGGAAAAGGGCAAAAAAACTCTTGTTAACTGGGGTAAGTTACTATTCATCAAAAAATCCTGAAAAGGCAAGCTTTGCTCGTGACAAGGATAATACTATAGTTAAAATATAAATAAACAATAAACAAGTCATAATCATGGTATAATGTCAAAATATCACTGTCATCAAAATTGGTTTGATAAAAATGTGCAGGCCTGGTTGAGGCATAACAACGATATAAGAATAATATCGCATTGTTGGGTGACTATCCCTGTAATTGAAACAGAATTCATATTAGTTCACCCAAAACCAACAAAAATGAGGAAGTGATCATGACGCTGGTGAGACAAGTTGATACCTCTCATTCACACGGTGCTGACTTTATGACGCATCTTATTTTTGTGGTGGGGAAGTGCCACAGTGCCATCTCACGGTGGACTACGTCGTGCGCTTAAGAAATGCCCTCAGAAGAGCGCTCGACTGAACAAACGGCCCAACGACTACAGAGTCCCTCGGTCGGCGTTCTGTAACCTCAACCACCAAAACCTCACGGAGAGCCCGAAGGGGAACGACAGACTCGAGGGTTGCCGGGAGCCCGCTCTTAAGATTCTCCTCGTAGAGACAACACTTTTCCGTGATCTAGTTAAATAACACGTGAAAGGAGAAAGAGTTGCGCAGCAGATTTTCATTTACACTAACAGCGAAACTGTAAAATAATCTACGTTGTGCTACTATCACACAGATATCAAATGACAGCAAATAATAAAAGCGAGTCTGGAATTCAGGCGAGAATTTTGTTTTTCCTGAGGTGGTAACAAATATTTCCCGTTGCATAATTGCGAGTCACACATAGCTAAAAAACAGGACATTAATTGTATAAAGAAGGTACCTTAAAAACGGACACATCATACGTAAGAGAATTGCAAGATATCATCTGACCTATGGTCTATCCGAATTTGCTGAAAATACCCGTCTGGAACCAGTGATAAAAGTTGTTATAAAACACAAAGTTATGTGGGACTACCGAAATTTGGAGGTTTAAACAAGTGTTTGTGGGGCATTATTATTATGATATTAACAGTAATTTGGGTTTTACACACCCCATATGGTTAAAATTAGTTTCCTTACAAGATGGAAAACTCCTCTGAGGAGTTGAGTTTCCCCGCGATAGTTGGAGCAGTAAATAAGATAAAATAATAAAATAGAAAACCATTGTCATTGTGCAATCGCCGCTCCTGCATATTTAAAATGTCCCATATTGTTGTGGTTTGGGCTCAGTTTGGAGCAGGATGCCCTGACTATACCGATATTTCACCACAACCAAGTTTGGCAGGCTACACCGCCCACCTCACACAATTATATCATTATTTGTGGCTGGACAAAAAAGCTTCGCGAAACGTATGGCACCTTACAATTCCGTCGTACTCAAGAGCATGAGTCAGGGTTGGCAAGGAAGACGGGAAGCCGCAACACTGTAATGATTATCAATCGTTGATTAAATCTCCCCAAGTATTGGTGTGGAAGTCTTAGTCAAACTGGTTGTGCAGGAGCTTACCGAGTAGCCACCCACATTGCTGCATTATTCACAAGGAAACTGAGAAACTACCAAACTGTATGTTCCTGGGGCAAACCTGCAACAGTGCACACCTCTTAATTCAGAAATCACTAATGCTTGACATAGTGCCATCAAAAGGCTTTAATTAAAATGGCAATATTAGGTTCATGTATAAATTGTTGCTAAAAAGGTTTCCTGGTACACCAATAGATGTTTTCATTTATGGCAATTCTCCGAAATGCATCTCCATGTCACCCTCATAGCTCACACTGTACATACTTGACACAGGCAGACTGGGGAAATAAGTGAAGAGCGGGGGGGCGGTCCCAAGGGAGTTATTGCAAGTGTTGTCTCAACAACAAACCAATCCATATGCTGTCAGTTTCCTGAATATCTTGTTCCGCTACTTTCCCTATGCATGCAAAATCATTCACAAAATTCTTGTAACTATGCATGTTTAATAAGGATTGATGTTAAATGCACATATAGATAAAAATGAGCTTGAACTTGAAAATCGGAGTAGTTGCTGATAATGTAAGCGGATGGACAGACAGGACAGACGACGTACGGACGGACAGGGACGGACGGAAGACAGACAGAAAGGCCTACAGGCAGACAGACAGACAGACATAGAGCCAGAATGAATAATAGATAGATAGATATATAGATAATGATAGGGAGCATAATAGATGATAGATAAAATAGATAATGCAATCTCACAGGACCCCTCCGGACTAGAATTCAGATGAGATGAGTTTCACTCATAATCTGATCCTGATCACAGAGGGCAAAAAAACACAACAAAAACAAAAAAGAAAAGGGGAAAAAAAAGAAGAAAGCCTTAGATTGACATCAGTTCAAATCAGAAAACCCATGTTCTAACCAGGAAAACAAAAATGAAGACACCAGCTCCCCCCGTGATATAAGTGGTGGCAAAACCCATTCTGAGGTTCTACTAACATAGCTCTGATCTCATTATCAACGGTATATGAATCTAACATGTATAGAAGTTTTATCAATAGAAAAATATAAGTATGTGCGTTTAAATAAATGAATGAAGGCCTGCTAGACTGCCAATGACTGTAGGAGTGAAGATGTGTTCTGAGGCAAATCATACACATTACTTACTGTAATATACTGATAAACACATGTTGATAAACACATGTTGATAAGCATATGTTTTGCACAGTTTACATACTGTATGTTCATAACACAACAGGAAACAGCTAGGGATGGGGTTCTACAGCTAAATATATTCTACAAACAGAATATATACTTCAGATCATAACAAAAATTACTACATGCATGAGTAAGATTACTTTTTGCCAAATATAATGCAGAGAAATGGGCATGCTGTATCTTGAATAAACAACCCAAAAAAGAGAGAGCATTTTAAACTTCCCAATTTTTCATAAAGGAAAAACAGAAGATAGAAAATGTTTATTTATACACTTTACAATAAGGTCCAATTTGTTAACATTAGTAAATGCATAATTAACATGAACTAACAATGAGCAATACATGTGTTACAGTATTTATTCATCATTGTTAACATTAGTTCATAAAAATAAATTGGCTCATTGTTAGTTCATGTTAGCTCAGGTCCATAAAATAATATTAACAGATACAAATTTTGATTTTAATAACGTACAAGAAAATGTTGAAATTAACATTAATTAAACTCCAATCAAAATGATGCTTTTGAAACGATGGTCGGGTCATAGGTAACACAATTTAGTTTCCAATCTAATGTTAATAAAAGGATTGACAATTTGGTAAAGCATAACCAGGTTTGCTTGGTGATCTTTTTAACACAGATTAAAAAACAAAGAGTCGGTAACACCAACTATCGCGTTAGAATAGGGGACCCTATATGCACTAGTACTAATGCAATTTTCCCTCAATACAATTCTAATGGATTGCTGCGATAATAGTTATTAGTAATTTTTTAAGTTTAGGTATTTGGTAGGATTATGGATGTAGAATAAGGTCATGTAGAACAGGGCATTAATATGTGCTTAATTACTACTAAGAAATGGCAGTAAGATATTGACGAGGAAAAAATAGGGGTGCCCACCGATGCGAAAATAAAAAGAGAAGCAACTATTTTACGACCCCAATAGTAATAGACAGATTAGGAATTGAGGGGGGGACCCTCGGAACAAAAAAAAAACAATGCCTAGACTTGCAACCTTCAAAATGTCTCAAGATGTCAAAAGCGATTTCAAGAGAAGACATGAACAGGGAAAGGCAAAATGGTCAGCCTTCGAAATTTAAAGTAGAGGAGACAAGGTCATAAGTGCTATTTTTAGGGGGCGGGAGTAGGTCCTTAGATGGTCTGATACTCATGTGTAGTTTCGCTATATTCTAGATCTACCGGGTTGCATAAAGATGTTGGAACGCTACTGCTTTATTTAAAAGACACAGTATTTTTCAAATACTGTACAGTGTGTATTTGCCTGAAAAAGCTAAGTTGGCCATGCTTGCACGACTCGCTGCTGCTCAAAACATTCCGTTCAGTTCAACCACATGCGCCCCGCGTCTCCTTTGGATAAGCAGCAGTCTGCGCTTATGGTTGCCAGCTGACCCGTCAGTGATGATTGGACCGAACACCACAGCACGCATCGGAAAGGGGAAGCCCCTTCCATAAATACGAGAGCTTTCACTTCCACAGTCAATATCAAGAAGTTAATAATGGTCGTGAGAATTGTTGACCATCAGTATTCCAAAGTCAAAGCCCGAAAGGCAACAGTCGCTGACCAGACACAGTGATATTCAGTACACAAGCCCGGTTAGACAGCTGACGTGCTAGAAGGGATGCTCTGAGTTCTAACAGCATTCCATCTCCTGTTATTGACCAAAAAACGTAATCCCCTCAAGGGGGAAAGGGGGGGGGGGGGCAAGAAGGGGGGGGGCGGAAAAAAAATTGGAGGGGAAAAGGGGACCGGGAGAGAGGAAAAGGGAGAGAGGAAGAAAAAGAAAAAAAGAGAAAAACCAAAAACAACAAACTAGGAGGACAAACGACGAAAAAAAGGAAAAGGAAAAAAGTTAGACCAACCAAAATGGAGGCGGCAATAGCTACATTCGAGAGAAAAAGACCCGAACTCGAATTGAACGTCAATGAGACAAAAAGCGTGAATAAAACTAATCTACGAGCGCCAACTTACCGCTTGACTCGCTCAAAAAAAACAAAAGGTCAGAAGTTCCAAGATGCAATCAAAAGAAAACAAAGGTCGGCAATTGCCTGGGGTGTAGGAGGTTGGTATTGTGGTAGGTCGAGCGGTTAACTAGGATACAACAAAAAAAAGCACAAGCGAAATAGAACACAACCAACTAGATCCGGGAGAACGGTTTCCAGAACACAGAGGGTCCATCAGAAAAGCTGCTCCATCAAAGCAAGCATTACACACATCTCAGAACATCTCTAGAACTTGGGGAATTGTAGGCGTTCTGGGGTAAATAAACTAGCCACAGGGACAGCCTAAGGGAGATAAGCCTATAGAGGATCTCCACTGGGAGGCAGGAAGGGGAGGTCGGCGGAGGCCACGATAAAGTCGTTGCTGCCTTCGCATAAACACACACATCTCCCTGACATACTGCACACACTACTGACTCCTCGGTCGCTTCAACCTGAATCGCAAAGACGCTTTCTTGGTAGGACCTATCCTCTGCATCCCGATTTCGGTACACATTATGCTACTATTTCCCATCTAGTACTATGACAAAGGTCGGGGGAGTTTTAGAATGAGCCATTGTGTTATGGACTTAGGTGTGTGTTGAGCGCTCTTGAACTTTAGTAAAGATGCTCTAGCCGTTGGAATGTGCGGACTTTACCTTCTTTGCCACTTCCAGATCTTTCGCCTTTATGCACGCCAAGACGTTTGTAGGAAGACACTTCGAAAGAGAAAGGAAATTGAAATCGAGAGCAGTTAGAGCAGTGTCACAATGAGGATGTTCCAACGGGTAGGAGAAAAAAAACATCACATAGACTGCTGGCAACTAATAACTCATGTTCACCCTCTCTTGACGCCAAACCAGAGACTGGACCAAAGTGCCTTCGCGCGCCAGTAGAGAAAAAATAGCCAAAAATGAACAGAACGACCTATCACCACATGCGTTAAAAAACTTTCTACAGATGCTTTGACTGCTCGAGTATGGTAAGTCATCCTGGCTTGCTAAATCCTCATGGTTCCCTACTCAGTCTATTTCTTCAGTTCATTAGGAATGAGAGGAGATTTGAAACAATGGACTCTAAACCGGTTGCAAGGAAATCACATGGTTGTAATTCATACCTGATATTTTATTGCTTAGTGATCTACTCCATTTGTCAATAACAAGATATTGATTGCACGATGGGGCTGAGTGCACAAATCGTAGCTGCTAGGTGCTAAGAGAGGAGAAGAGAAGGAGAATGAAATAGGCGGGCAATGTGTACCTGAAGATTTTGATTTAATTTCATGTTACAGTCAGGCACAATATGGGCGACCAAAAGCAAGACAGGTGGAAGGGGGGTGTTCAATCGGTGTGGAGGTGACGAAGTGGTGAGTCGTTGCAAGGTTAGGAGAGTAAATTAGATGAGAATACAAAGAAGGGGAATACATCAATGGAACGGGATCAGAAAGAGAGGGAAGTCTTAGGAGTGGTGTATGTTTGACCATAATTACTCATGTTCTCCTGTTGTCTCAGCCTGAAAAGCACAGCTTTCTAAGAGCAGAAATAAATGTTGCAAGAACACCATACGTGCATAATGTAAAGATATGTGTATAGGTGGGATTCGGTAAAGTGCTGTGAAAAAAGGGCAATACTTCTACAACATCGTGATGAAGGGGAATTAATCCAGTAAAAAGTAAATTTTTAAGAACCGAGGGAAAAAAAAAACAATTGATTGGCGCGCTTGGCAGAAAGCAATTTGCGTGGAATTCAATGCCTTGATTTAAACAACAGATTCAAGTCCCTAAACTATGCATATGTGGAGTAATCACGCTTATCAATTATATCCTCCATCCACTATAGTGTGGGGGGGGGGGGGCGGATGTGCCATAGTTTTTATTATTGTCTGTTTTTTATTCGTTTGTCAAACAAAACCGCTCCAAAACCGCTATCCACCATTGAAGGCGGGAATGACACTATTGCAAAAACAGGCTCATCAGTGGGGGTTTAGGGGGGATCATTTCATTAATGGGGAGTTGTTAATACAAGGCCCCTTTCATTCGAGAGACGTGAGGTATATGTGTTTTGTAGAGTCGGGGAAAATGAGTTGATGATTATTGAAGTTACTCATTCATAAAGACATAACTTGTTTTATTCCTGAATGAATCAGCTTTCTGAATGAATCAGTGAATGATTCAAATGTCAATAATCACTTATTTCCACATATTGGTAACAGACAAGGGGACTGATACAAACAGAGAAAAATAAATCTCATTGCTGTTGGACAGTTATATCAGCAGTGAAATGCTGCTCGGCCAAGGGCTTTGAGGACTGGAAATAAGCATATATAAACATAAATAATTATCAGATTTTAGGGGAAGAAAGCACCTTTTCAATATCGTTTGATGTTGACCACATCTTGAATTAATAGCTGCTGAAAGCATTAAACCATAAATGGCATTTGGTAACCACTATTCTATTTTCCTACTAGACTATGTCATAATAATCGTAATGGTTGGCCTATGCAGTGTATGTGTTGGGTCGCTGCTTGATGTCCAATGCAAAATCAGGATCCTGAAGCAAAACCACTGCCTTGAAAGGCCAGCCCCCAGTGGATAGTGTCTTGCTCTTTCCCCATCGCTCTCATTTTCTGTGGGTCTCTCGCCCCCTCTCTTTCACTCTTTTCCCATCAGAACAGTGCTGTCTCTTTCTGACTGGCCCTTCCAGTGACCTCCCATCTACATTCATGATGCTTCCTGCATTCACAATGCCTGTTAAACAAATCCACTGCAGTGAATGAAACTTCCCTGGAAGCTGGACAAAGTTAGCGTTCAGTAGTCTACAGATGGCTTGGGAGTTAATCTGATAACATAGACTATCACCAGTGTAGGTATTGATTTGCAGATTCTGCTATTATGCTATTCGCTCTTTCTCGTACTGCTTTGGATCCAGTGGTCTGAGGAAGCTCATGAGCTTTGTAAAACCGATTCTGTTATGTTTTTTTTTTTTTTTGTTGGGTGTTACTACAACAAACATATCAATATAATGTTAACAATATAGGGTCAACATGCTAGTTATGTGCAACATATCTATTCCCGTGTGCAAGCTGTGTATGAATTATGGCATATAAGGTGGTATTCGGCTGGTTATGTGATCACAAAAATGGCCAATGTATTTTCACCATCATTAGGAAAAATGAAATAAAAAATAAAACAGGTCTTATTAGACCACTGACATGGTTTTTAAACATTTGACAAAAGTGCTATTCATTTATTTATGAGTAAAACTGTGCAGAAATTGACTCACTCTTATTAATGGACTCTTATGTGACCGGACACTATTTGGTATTGTTTTAGCAAACTCAAGCTAATTCTGACTCTGTTGTGGTGTGTAACAGCCATTAAATCAAGTGTGTCAATCTGAAATACTGAAATACCTTTAAAAGTATTTTTACATGGTTAATATGTGTCTCAGAGGGCTTCGGAGAGAGGGGAGTCTGGCTGCGTGAATGCT
This sequence comes from Sinocyclocheilus anophthalmus, assembly GCA_018155175.1. Taxonomy (NCBI): domain Eukaryota; kingdom Metazoa; phylum Chordata; class Actinopteri; order Cypriniformes; family Cyprinidae; genus Sinocyclocheilus; species Sinocyclocheilus anophthalmus. The sequence goes on along the minus strand of JADLZN010010386.1, from coordinate 61,462 downwards.
GGTAGAAAACAATTTATTACAGAACCATTACCGAGTTCAGACTTTCCAATTCCCGCTCACACATCAACCCTACCTTTACAAAACACCTATTGCTGCTGACTGCCACACACACAGATAAAGAAGACACACATTAGTTCGATAGTATGGACATTGATCTCTGTGCGGAACAGGGATCATGTAAGATGGTCAGCACGGAAGGACAGAAGAGAAACCGCTGCCTTTCTTCACTATAAAACCATTTTGTGAGTGATGCAACCTATAAAACACAAGTAAAAAACAAAAGCTATCCTAATTGAGCACCTTAATACGAAAACACAATTGCATGAGGATATGTTAATTTTTTCAATAAATGAACCTGCACATACTATTGATCACAGTTTATTTCACAGGCTTCAATATTTGCGGAAAAACAATAACATTTACATAATATAACCTTACATCCATGCTGATGTTCATAGTAGGGGTTCGTTTCCGAGTGCTATTTCAAATCCAGATATATTGGCAACACAAACAGTGGACTATGAACAATGTAAATGACCAGTTATTGTTTTTGATTTTTTATTATTTGTGGATAAGTAACATAATATGTTATTACTACTGTAGTTACAGAGCTTCATCATATTATGCAACATGAAATAATTAGGGTCTTCAGCTGTTTAAAAATTGATTATTTTACAGCGCCTCTTTGAGGAGTAAATTGGATTGCACCTTGTCCACACAATATATCTCAAAGGGGAGGGGGTGCAAAAACCTTTGCCTTGTTCTATCACATGTACATAACAATTGCAATATAAATGTAAATGTAAATAATATTAATCCTGATGTATATAATGACTAACTATAATGTATAGAGTTTATGTTTAGATTTTTTTAATGATTTTTCTAATTTTATTATTTATATTTGAAATTTATTATTTAATTTACATATATTACAATACTTATTTTTAACTTAATGTAATCACTGCTAAAACAATACCCTGGTTTATTTGCTTTCAGGCTATTTTGTGCCAATGCACTCATCTGGCACTGTAGCAAGGGGAGCGTTGGCCATGGAACATGGATTCTATAAACCCAAAAACTGTGCCAAAAAAAATCAATCACCCACAAACACACGTATTCACACACGGCAATAAAGCCCCGTCATTTCCTTCTCGTCCCAGCTAGAAATCTACCCCCAAACCAAAACTACCTGAGGGGGGCCATTGATTCCTAGGACCAATGACCCCGCAAAAAAATACGGAGCTGCACATGAATATCCAAAAAAAAAACAAACATTATAACCTTCGCGAGGTCACTCGTCTCTTCTAATCGACGGTCACACTTTTGCTCCAAAGAAAGAACTTTGAGGCATTATGCAGGGGGGAAATTAGCTGAGGGGCAACGAGGTATGAAAGACAGCAGTAACGTTGGGCGAAAACCGACTACAAGACATCACAAAGCGATAGAAACTGACGTCTGAGCCAATAGGAGTAGTAATTCCCATTAGAGCGAACAATGTATTTAAATCCTTAAAGGGTTATGACCTTCGTATCGATACTCTAGGGGTAAACAGTTAGCTTGCCAAAAAAAGGGGCGTCTGAAATATCAGTGTGGGATTAAGATACTATGGTAAGCTGCGTCTCAGTTAGATCTTAAAAGTGCTTGTGATGTGACACAGAGCAGCTCCTTTAGGAGAGCTATGTGGCTATACACACACCTGTCATGAGAAGATTAGGGGGTCAGTCTGGGAATGAAAAGGGAGACTCGCCTCACAATAGTATAGTGGATGGATGGGGTCAGCGAGGTGGGAGCGCATAAACAAACCATTTTATAATTGACTTGCCTTGTAAAAGAGAGCTGTTTTGAATCTGGTGCGGGTCCAGAATGAGATCCTCAAGACGATCTCCGTTGTAGGTGCGCCAATTTCCCTTTGCTTTTCGTTGCACCATGTCACGTTCGGGTAGCGCACGGATGCTAATCCCACGCGACGCAAGGAGCACAACGGTCACTAATGCCCTCATACGCACCCTACCACGTCCTACATAGAAGTCTCTTGAGACCTCACAAACAAGTGGGCCACACGTAACACAGAAACCAATAATCTACTGCGACACAGCATAAAACAGAAATGTCGTCGTCTAACATGCTCCCCCCTCTTGGAACAAACCCCCATCTATCACGCCATTCACTACACCATTCCGCTCTCGGGGCCGGTCTTGCTGGATTGCAAAAGGCGCCGGTGCTCTCTTCATATAGAATGGAAGTGCAATCACAGGCTTTCTGAAGGTTATTACCCAGACCTCACAGGCTTTTCATGGCTCCTCTGATGCAGGCTGGGAAATGACAATGGTCAGCTCTGCCGAGTCAGAGAAATGGGTGCACTTCACTTCCACGTGTGGAGAAGCCGGAGTTGTAGTGCAATAAATGAAGAAGATGGCTCGGAGCTGAATCAGTGCATCTGCCAGCACGTCTTGGGTGGAACACAACATGCACGGAGGAGGAGAATGTGTCAAGTCGGGACTTGAAAAAGTGTGATGGAGTGCTTTCATTAAGGAGCAGAGAAGACTAAATCAGCACAGCCTGTGAGATGAACAGGAATGTTCTGCTCACATAATGGCTGACGACACAACAATTCATAAGACAGCTGAAATGGGCTGGTTTGGCACAAACAACTAACATTATAAAAAGTCTATGGTGATACACTCATTTCTATGCCTTGCTGGAACAGCAAATTAATGTGAGCGCTGTGTGTGTGAGACTCAAAAGCTGCGTGTGGTTCGTATTCATTTGCGTGACCACGTAGTACTGTATTAACGGGGTAGTTAGGACACACGCCGGTAAGATGAATCAACCGGACGACAACTCTGTTGCGAATTCACCTAAATATCTTACAAAAATCACTTTTAAAACTTAATTCTAAGTTTTATTTTTTTACAAAAAAAAAAAAAATTACACTATATTTAAAAAATTAGGTCATTTTTAAAATAATCATTGAAAGAAGTCTTTTATGCTCAAATAGAGCTATTATCATGCCTCCTGCAGTCCCCAACTGGTTGAACCCAAGCCGCGCGTGTTCCACTCCATTATCATCTCAAGACTCTGCCATAGTTTGAGGTTCAAAGAAGAAAACTTAGCTACCGACAGAATCGCAGACCAGGCAAAACGTGTTCATTCGTGTGTTTGGCCATCGATAACACCACCAAAAGTCCTGCCTCCTCATAACATGGTTTTTGCCAACATTTCCCCTTGTACTAGGTGAGGGGGGGTGACAAGCTGAGAAAGGATGGAAAGCGCAAAAATGATAATGGCAGCAGCAGATAGAGGCCTTGGACTGCTACCCCTGGCTCAGAGCAGCCAGGCAATAACTCAACCTAAATTTACATACCCTAAAAATCTCACCTGGCACTCAGAACTGAAGCCGAGCAGCTCCCAGTTTCACAGCCTCCACCAAACATCAATTATAAAAATTTTGTTTGGATCAAGTTTTCAAAGGCCATCCAGATGAGAGGAAACAGCAAAGGGAGGGGTCTGATTCAGTCCAACCCAACTACCCATTACTTTTATCAGCCACTCTAAGAAAAGCACAGATGATCAACGTTTCACATCCAGCTGAAGTAGAGGGGAAAAATCAATATTTGACGTGCAGCTATGAAAGGAGGGGGGTAAAAGTTGAAATGATCCTCCCACAAGCCAGTGTTTGTTTGTGAGCTCGATGCATAAACACAAGAGACCATGAGCGAGCGAGGGGGAGCCCCTGCCGAGCTTCTGACATCTGCAAACTTAGAAGTGAGAATCTGTGCTGAATTATAAATAAAGACTGCAGGCAGTAAACATGGGATTATGAGGCAAAATATACGGAAAAGAAATTACACCCGAGATATTGGAAAGCAAACCAAAGTGCAACCGGAGCTCTTGATGCATGCCTTACTAGATAATTAACATTTCTAAATGACTTCTTCCATTGACAGCTCGATGCTTTTGTTATTATGCAGACGAGAATTTTGTGCCCCCACAGACTTGCAATCATCCTGTGGATATGTCTGAACTGAGAAATCTAGCTTTGATATGACCAAGATCTTTGCCGGGTATTGATTTGTGTTCCCTTATCCAATTAATGCCTTCATGAGCAGCTCAGAAGGGGGAAATTCTGCTTCGACACATGAGAAAGCAATAACGTGAGAGCACGAGAGAGTCGGACGAAGAGCGAGAGAGAGAGCTGACAGGGGCCATAATAGAGCAGCTGCCTACCCATAAATTCACCTTTGAACACAACATCTGACATCTGACTTAGAGCCTATTTGCTAGAAACATTCATTTGATCAAACACAATAACCTGGCAAATAAATGGAAATGAATTCACCTCTATTATTGTGCTTGTCATATCAATGCCTGTGAAATATGTAATCGTCTTGTTCCACCAGTCACTCTCCTGGAAAATAAATACTGTTACCTTTAAACTCAATTTGGTTATTTTAGTTAGAAAGCTAGGTTTATTTGGATAAACTAAGTTGTGGCTCATGCTTGACAGGCTGCCATGATGTGCAGGCATTTTAAGTGTTTTTTTTGTTTTTGTTTTTTTGTCTCTTTGATTAGTGCATCTTTGAGCCTATATTTAGTATAAGTAAAATACTGTTAAAACCAGATACTCTCTAAGAGTTTCACTCAAGTTGTTTTGAAATAGGTGACTTGTAGTGGAATAATTTTCACTGTAAGGTACCTGTACTTTTACTCAAGTATGGTGGTACTCTTTACACCTCTGGCTGTGAATGGAACCATCTCCTTGTGCAGCAACACACTAGAGACCTCTCATACACAGGCTGAATTGAATCAAAAGAGGAATAAATAATTTTCTTGATGTGTGAAGGTTTTCTGATTTGCATGTCTTGAATCAATTTAGACCCTTTCGGTCACTTTTTGTGCTGCTTAACATTCAAATTATGATTGTCAGTAGTTCAAACTAAATTGTATTTTATACTCATTTTCTATAAGGTTTGATATTTTTGCAAAATCTGGAAAATATTTTTTATAATAATAAAAAGCTATGACTGAATCCCTGTAGCGCAACTGGTATAGAATAATGCTTACCAGTTATCAGTTAAATTACATTTAAGTAACTGAGTGCATACAAAATACAGGACATAGCTAAACATTACAGTTTGGTCATTAAAATAAGAAAAATAAATATTCAATTGATTGTCAAAATTAAGATGTGATTTTAATTGCTTGATACAGCAAAGATGGTCAAGATCTCTGATGGGGCACAGGCCCAAATCCCCATATTAAAGTCTCACAAAAAGTAAAAGAAAGAAAGGGAAACAATTGCCTCTAATGAGACACCAAAGCGTCCAGTTTTAATTGAATGTGCCAGTTTTACTAATTTCATTTCTTTATCAAGCAGCAATTAGGAGTGCTTTTTTTTTTTACAGGTTCTCTATAATTATATGGAATATTTATTTAGTAGCTGTCTGTTGAAAGTAGTAATAAACAAGCTGAATGGCTTTCATATGCTTTAGAAAAGAGAACTAAAGTTTACTTGCAGATTATATAAAGCTGGTGCATAAACATACATGCAAAGGTCTTATATCTTCTCCAGTTCTCAAAAAAAAAAAAGAAGAAAAGAATGGAATAAGGCTGCGTCCTGTGTCACAGTGCCATCTTGTGGTTCCCTGGCAAAACTTTGAGACGGTTTTCCCAAATAGCCTACTACATGAACGCTTAACAAATCCTTCAATATTTCTGTAGTCCGGGTTTATTCCAAGTTATTAATGTGTGGATGGCCTGCATATTCTTCACTTCTCTGAAGCACACCAAAAAGCAAGTTACAGGTATTAGTATGTATGTATATATATGTAAATATATATACAGTGCCTTGTGAATGCATTCACACCCCTACATTTTTTTCACATTTTGCTTTGTTGCTGCCTTATGTTAAACTGCTTTAAATTAGTTTTTTTTCCACAACAATCTACACTCCATACACCATAATTGCAAAGCAAAAAACAGGTTTCTTTGCAAATTTATTAAAAATAAAAAACTAAAATGATTCCATTGCATAAGTACTGGAACTAACCGCGAATTGTCACCGCGGCAGGAGCATTCATTTTGCTTGTAGATATTACTACACTTCAAGTGAAGTTAATTTGTGGCAAATTCAATTGAATGGGTATAATTTGGAAAGGCACACACGTCTTAATAAAAGGTCTAACAGCTGATAATGCACATCAGAGCAAACACCAAGCCCTGATGTCAAAACGGCTGTCTGTAGAGCTCAGAGACAGGTTTGTGTTAAGCCACACATCTGTGGAAGAGTTCAAAAACAAATTCTGCTTCACTGAAGGGTCACAGAAGCATCCTCTGTTACCCTTAATGGAAGACGTTTGAAACAAACAGGACTCTTCCTAGAGCTGGCCTTCTAGCCAAACTGAGCAAATGATGGAGAAGGACTAGTCAAGACTGGTGACCAAGAACCTGATGGTCACTAGTTGAGCTACATGATCATATATGCAGATGGAAGAAATCTACAGAAGGACAAACATCACTGCAACACTCCGCCGAATACAGTCTTTATGGTGGTGTGGCCAAACTCAATCCTCTCTTCACTTAAGACACATGAAAACACACTTGGAATTTACAAAAAAAAAGCACCTAAAGGACCCTCAGAGTCTGAGAAACAAGATTATCTGCTCTGATTAATTTAAATTCTAAGCATCATGTTTTAAGGAAACCAGCTCATCACCTGCAGAGTACCATCCCAAAAGTAAAGTGTGCTGGTAACAGCCTCGTGCTGTGGGGCTATTTTTCAGCAGCAGGGACTGAGGGACTCGTTAGAGCAGAAGAAACGCTCAGTGCACCAAAATATAGAGATAGCCTTAATGAAAACCCAGTCCAGAGTGCTCAGGACCTCAGACTGGGCAGAAGGTTCACCTTCAAAAATGACAATGACGCACACAGTTAAGACAATGTAAGAGTGGTTTATAGACAACTCTGTGAACGTCCTTGAGTAGCCCAGCCAGAGCCTGAGCTTGAACCCAAACAAATATTTCTGGAGAAACCTGAAAAAATGCATCTGCCCTCATCCAACCTGACAGAGATTGAGAGGAGAACAGGTGAGGTGAAGAATGGCAGATAATTGCAAAATGCTGATGAGCAAAGCTTGTCGCGTCAAACAAAAAAAGGGGCTTGAGGCTGTAAAGGTGCTTCAGCTAAATATTTATGAATATAATATTTTGAATACTTATGCAATGTACAGGTTTTTTTATATATAAATTTAAGAAGTTGTGACAATTCTGTTTTTGCTTTATAATTATGGTGCATGGAGTGTAGATTGATGTGAAAAAAAGTAATTGAAAGAAGTTTATCATAAGGCAGCAACAAAAATGAAGGGGTATGAATACTTTCGAAAGGCACTGTATATATATATATATATATAATAATATATATAATATATATATATTATATATATATATATATAGTATAATATATTATATATTCATAATTTTAAATTAAATAATTTATTTGCACATAAAAAAATTGCAACTGATAACTGAAAGAAGGTAGGTCAAATGGTGATTGCTAAGTTTATATCACACCCAAGCAATCCATATAATTAAAAAGCAGTATGTCAAATGAATAAGGTGCCATAATGTTTTCTGAGTTTAATGGTATATATTTACAAGCTTGTCATCATTTAAATCATTCTGAGGCCAGTGTTGCTGCACTAATCTGAATTTTGGGCTCTGTGGTGGTTATCAGTATGTCATGGGCAGTGTTGAGGAAAATTCATTTTAAAAGTAATGCAATTACTATATTGCATTACTTCCTAAAGAAGTAACTAATTATATTACTTAGTAAAAGCAATGTGTTGCGTGACTTTTTCTCATCTGGCTTGCCCTCATTTTACTCTCTGCAGAAACAAAACAAAAAAAGAAACACACATGTTAAATTTATCTAAAGTAATTTTTGCTTATTAGTATGGTTGATCATTGAAGGTCAGCAGCAAAGATACTGGTTAATAAAATGGAATTAAATACATAAAGTATATTTGTGTTATTTAACATGTTTGCGTCATATACTAAGTTTGCATTTGACTGTTTTTATTTATTTTGAGAAATAGTGAATCTGTTTTTGTGCGAGTGAGATGAGTAAATACATGTTGACATATAACTACAGTAACATCATGTTCACACAGCACACACAACGCCTCTGCACTTACTCCTGATTTCTCTCAACATGTGTACAGGAGAGCTGTCAGTCAATATATGAGAAAACAAAGTAACTGGCGTTACCTATTTGAAAAAGTAACTCAGATATTTTTTGTAAGTTAAAAAGTAATGCATTACTTTACTAGTTACTTGAAAAAAAGTAATCTGATTACTTAACTTGAGTTACCCCCAACACTGGTCATGGGTCAACCAATACAAGGGCCAAAGGACAATGGCAATATGGCAGATAAAATATGTGGATCTACATACTTGCACAGCTAAAGAACATACTATTAATGGTCAAGATGCAGAAGGAAGTTCTTCCTCAAATTCAGTACATACTATGAAAGCATTTATGCAACCTAAGTACTAAAAGTATTTCATAAAATGAAGCAACTAAATTTCAAATTCTTTCTGATGTTCCACCATTAGATGGCAGACTTTCTATTATTATTACATAGAATGAGACTCAGGAAGAACAAGTTATGATAGTAAATCAAGATAATATTAGGTGCCATATATATGTAACTTATAATTATAAATATAACTAATATATAGATATTATGCATAAATATGTATACATAAAGGATATAAAAACAATATACTATATATGAAATAATATAATCGGATATATATATATATATAATATAATATATATAATATATATATATACAATATATATATAAGACTATAGATATAACTCATATATGTAATTTCTATAAGAACGTGTTTGAGATAGACAGATTAGGACAGTGTCTGCCTGTTTAAAAAAAAACTGCCTCAATCTTTGTTACATTCTCCAATGTGCTCTCTCGTTTTTGGCATTTTTAGCTATTACTAGCAACACTGTCGGCAATGATGTTTTGTTGCCAACAGTGCAGTGGTGCCAGGCACAACACATGGGAGGTAATCACAACGAAGCAAATGTTTGAAATAGGGCTCTGATTTGAATCAAGACTGCTTATTAAAAAACATTTTTGGGTGGATTCATATTTGTAACTGTTAACCACGGCACATATGAAACATTAATCAATGATTCATGGGCTGGCAGGACATGAGCATCTCTGTTGCTGTTTCACATGGGCTGAGACAATTGGCTCTGTTATACTGAGAAGCTGCAACATCCATCTGTCCTATTTTCTGCATATGAATGCCAGAGACTTAGTGCTCTTGAGATTCCAGACAGGAAAAGCCCGTTCCACACACCTGCCATTGCATCCTGATGGTAGCAAACATCAGAGACAGCCACTGTGGAAAACCAATCCATGCTCACCCACTCCAAAAGACCTAAAAGGAGTAAATAAAACAAGTTTTAAAGTTTAAATTAGCAGTGATAATGTACAGATCCTGCATGCACATACAGGTATAGTGAAGAAAAGAATTGCTAAGCACACATTTAATACAGTTAATAAAACATTTAAGAGTTCAGGGACACATATTCTTGTCACAGACAGCTTGATACAATCACAAAAGACATGAGAGACTTTAAAGCACACTTTCATTCAGCCTGGCCTATTTTCCTGTGAAGGGACTTTACATGACTATGAGTCACATCACAGTTCAATTCCTTCATTTCTGCGACACAGTGCCCGCTGTGTAACATGCCCCTCACTTCCACATCCGCTTTTGTTATAACAAATGTCTCTGTTTATGTCTTTTAGTTGGGCAGAAGATTGGGCAAAAGTCAAAAACCAGCTATGCTGTGTGTCTTTTATTGTGAAGCACTTAATGAGACAACAACAAAGCACCTGTGTAAGACTGCAAACAACTGTCTGATTAAAATAGATGTTTTACATGCTACTCTAGAAATGTTCTCATTTAGAAAACAAGATGGGGGGTTCGTTTTGGCATACCTTATGAATTACCTGAAATATGTCAGCTGAAAAACTGATGCAGCCCAAGTGCTGGGTTTTCAAGGCTGGCTGAATTCGAGACAGTTCGATTTGATCATTACAGAACGCCTAATGTACGATACTCACATTAAGCAGCCCACGGCCCTAGAATATTGATTTCCTTCACTGCAGATAGCAACTTTAAAATGATTACAATTCATCATATGCTTTTTACATCACCACAGTAATCTAGAATTTCTTCCTAATAATTGCTCTATTTTTTTGCACCATAAACAAACTTATCTTTGCTTCCACCAGCAGTAGAATGAGATTGGCCTTAACATACGAAGATAAAACACATGCTTAACACATTCAAATCAATGCAATAAATAACTTGCAATACATTATATTTTATTCAGTAGCAATTATTACTGGAAACTCACATTTGTGAGTCAATTTGCCATGAACATCCAATCATTTTTATAGCCCAAATGGCAGGAGCCTTCAGGAAGGGCTTGGATTGCTATTCTGATTGGTGGAGTCACATAATTCTCACATTTGGTCATTAGATCTACTTCCTGTCCTCTGCAATGATGTAGCCTCTAGGAGTAGTGCAGGGGGTTACCGGTTACAGTTTGCTGGTTATTAGACATTTGGTGGCCTACGTCTTGCCAAGCAGGCCAATGAGATCAGAGAAATATAGGTTTGAGATTTCAGAAAGAAAGAGAAAGACTAGCTAGCAAGTTGCAGTCATACATCTGTTTACCTCTAGAGGGCTCAGCTGTGCTTCTAGCTCAGCTGTGCATTTTCTCTCTACCGTTCATACCAGAACTAGCCATTCAGCTATATATTACTTTGTACCGCAAAGCATCCAATTTATCACTGTTAACATACAATACCCCTGACTTTCCCATCCTATTGGACACGAATATTTGCATAAGAGAGTTTATCGGGATATTGGTACCAGTATGACATAGTGGTACCATAACAGTTCTTAGCAATTAGTGTAATTTGTCTTTTACATTTTTTAATTGTTCATGATTGTTTTCTCTACTTTTTCTCTTAGATTAGCTTTGCCATCATCTAATGTTCACTTTTATTAATCTGTAAAAACACTAATAGTTTAATAACACTGTTGTTATTTTGTAATTTTCCATAGCTTTAAATATCCATTTTTCATACTGTACATAATAAAATTGTACTATCTAAATTTAATTAGCATGAAGTATCATTTTATATAACAAAATATATAGATCTTTATAGAATTTCAATGTCTGCAATTTATCGGTTATCTGCTGATAACCTGGAAATAATAATGTCATGGAATGTCATAGTATTTTTTTTCTTTTACACTATTTAATTATCTCTACCTAGAGAATTATCAGCTTTTTACTATTGGCCACACTTTTAATACTGGTGCATTGCTTATAAGATTGTTTAAAATTTTATAATAATTTAATAAGAAAGAAAGAAAGAAATTATGTCTTACTCTGCCTGGATGCCTCTGTCCCATAAATAGTCTGGCAGGCATATACTGTAGAAGAAGCAGTGCTCATGGGGGTATCTTTGAATGTTTCTCCGCTCTGTGTCCTCTTATCTGGAAGGCCTGCCTCTCAGTTGCCAATGTTTGCATCCCATGTGCCTCCCTGGCCTGGTAAAGGTTACACAACAAACAGCACTTGCTTTTTCTGAATTTAAATGGGCAAAATGAGCTGGAGAGTTTCCAAAGTCACATTTGGAGATTCAAAACTGGCTTACATATTTCCTCAGCACATCCCACTGCAGATTATTCATTCACATGTGGAAACGTGAATAGGCCACAGTGAAGCAGACCACTGTGAAAAATAAATTACAGTTGAAATACTCTGCTGGTAAACACAAAGGTTGCTTTCATTAAAAGTACCATTGAGAGACATATTGAAGGCAGTAGGTCACATGCACTACACTGACAGCATGACAATATTTTTCTTCAGTTTAGCTAAAGCCCTGTAGAAATAACAGCTAAAATATCAGAAACACCTAGAACACACTTGTAAGTTAACTATGAACACTACATTGTTACAGAGAAAAACAAGTGCTGTCAAAACTCAGGTGATGAATGATTTTCCTTCCTTAGGTTCTCCCATCTCCTCAGTATTGTTTGTGGTAGTGTGGAGATCAATATCTTGTCTCTTTTTTCTTTTTCTCTCTCTTTGATGCCTCTGTGTACTCTTTAAAGGCCAGCATGGGACCACTGATCTTCTGCCCCGAGGTTCCTCCCCAATTATGAAGGCGCTTTAATGAGAATATTTATCTTCAGGGGCTGGTCATGGGAAAGAGCTGAGTAGAAGCTTTTGGTCCAGGGGTTTTTGTTGGCATGTCTCTGATGTATTCCAAGGGTAGTGTCGTCTTCGCTGTTTAACATATTTTATGCATCTTAACCTTGAGAATGACATTGGAACAGGTGCACTGCAAGTACTCAGTTGATCACTTACACTTTCATAACGCCTTTTTACACCAAGATTAAATACTCCTAGCTAATGTTCATTGCAATCAAGAGTTGATATGGACCTATTCACATTGAACATGAAAATAGGTCTAACAACAGACGGATACAAGTTATTGGTCACATTTTACTGCATGAAATCCAGGTAAAAATGGCAGTAGATAAATGTAATGTAAGCTGTTTAATACATGGCTACTTGCCGAATAAATAAATAAATATGTGGACATGAAACATTGATTTTTTTAAAAAATAATCATCGCACATACAACACAATCTGTCTAGCAACAAGATAAACACTTCAACAAAATTACAGTAATATTAAAACTGAAATGCTCCAAGGCCATTTTCACTGCAATCAGTAACTGATACGCAAAATGACTGCAGTTGTGGTTATATAAAACAAGCAAGAACGGGTCTGCAGAGAGATATAAAACATGAAAGTATCACCGGTAACAGTTATTCATGTGAGCTCAGTCTGATATACTGTGTTGCCATGGACGACAGCAAATATTTTGGAAATATCTGAGTGTTGAATACAACAATTGACCAATCACAATCAAGTATTGCAGACAGCCTTGTAATAAAAGTCATATTGAAGACATTTCAACTAAAGCATTCCTGACACCACATAAAACAGTTGTTTGTTTACATGTCTGTATAATTAGGTTTGTGTATACTGTGTAATTTTCAGGTAAAAGGTCAATGAACGTAACACTGCATCTGCATGACAGTTTGACAGTGTGCGCATGTATACGTCTTCTCTAGCGTTCCTTCAGAGTTCTCTAATGGTTTAAGCTTGTGTTAACAGGAGATGAGATAGAGAAGCACATCCCTACAGACTAAAACCCTGAGGCCTTTGTGTGTTTGTGTAACAGCAGGGATAAATCCCTCACATTCCTCTGTACAAAAACAAGTCAAACTTAGGAAGTCTGCCCTGCAGGCCTTGTCATAAGGAGCATAAGAAAAAAACACTGAAAGAGAAATGTATATATATTTTTTTACTTGTAGGTACATTGAAATTCTCACAAGGTGGACTAGCTTCTACACTAGTAAAAAATACATATAAGTGAAATTTGGCCATAGAGAATCATAAGCCCAAACACCTTATTTAACGAAGCCAGAAATCAACTGCAATGGTTTCCTAACTCCCCTTTTTATATGATTCACTACAATCATAACAACTCTAATCCTCTTACGTATGATATAATACTTGCTGCTCATACATTCATGAATGCACGACTCAGCACCGGCTATTCACATAAGTGAGGAACATGCAAACAACACAGATAACAATAAACCAGCGTCAGTATTTGGCCCACTTGCATTATGAAGGCTTATTTACAGTCAGTGCCATCAGAAAGCAATAAATACAGTGAATGAGTCATTTTAGGCGCACAATAGCAGCTCCATTATAATCCACTAACTGCTGTCTGAAGGAACAATTTAGCTTTGATACATACAGTAAATCTCCACAGGACAAAGGTATTCAGGTTGGACATTATGTGTTCACATTGAAAGCTGCTGGAAAGTAGCTTGTGTGTAGGCAATGTGGCTTATTATAGATATCTCTATTGATCTCCCCTGTCAAAATTACACTGGGAATAGCAAGTGGTTTAAAACAGTGTCTTAAAGCATAGCAAAATATAGGAATGTGATCAATTGGACGCTCTACCATGCAGCGGCAATTATTTAAATTGAAACTGCAGAGGCGTCAACTTAGATGTCGTTTGTAACTTAGAGTAATGATGCATAGAGTGTCACACTGTTTAATATCAGTGGACATGCAATAGAAAGAAAGAAGACATATATAGTGTATTTAAAATCCTCCCCAAGAAAAGGAGGGTTTTCAATTGGCAGTAGCTAAAAATAAGGGTTTTTGTTGAATTTTGGAGGGGGGTGGGATCATAAATATCTGGATCTGAGGCAAAATACATCATGATTCTCATTATATGCTGAAACACTGGTAAAGCACTATATACTTGCTAGAAAACAATAAAGTGTGGGTGTTGAGTGTTTCTTTGACCTTGTGTGACCAACATTGTGAAAGTATTTGTATTTCTTGAACAACCTAAAAGAGCACAAGGAGGAAAAGCTTGTATACAGTAATCTACATATTTCTGCCATGCATTTGTAATGGAAATAAAAAAAAATCGAAAAGGTCACAAGACCAAATCAATGAAGGGAAAAGGAAAATCAGCTTTAATTGGCTTTTAAGGAGAGCTGTGAATCACATTAGGTCTAGTGTCAGCTCCCACCAGGCTGTGGCTGATAACAGCAGGAGGACTTCATGGATGGCTCTAAGCTCCTCTGATTGCTCTAACACCCAGAGTATTTACCATTCAGACCTATCAAGCCTTTCCTCATGCGCTAGACAGAGAGACACAGAGGAGAAAGAGACGAGGCATGTCGGAAGGGGATTTCTTCTCCAGTCTTTAAGCACAGAGGGTCAAACAGAACAACATGCTAACAGAAAGTACAATCTCTTTTGACCACAGTCACACATGCCAATACAGACATAAAAGAAAATGCTGCATGCTCACATGTTCAAGTCCTGAAAAACATGATTTCTGTTTTTCAAGTCTCTATAGTGCAGCAGAGCAGTAGCATTCTGCCTCTTTTTTAACAGAATTCAACAGAATATTGAGCTAATGGTGAAAGAATTGCAATTTAATTCATAAGAAATTATAGGGGTTTGTATTCATGCAAATTTTGTAAGTGTGTGCGTGTGCTAAAACTTTGCAATAAAAAGTAGATGTTAAAGGAGTAGCTCATCCAAAAATGAAAGTTCTGCCATATATACTGTATGTTTGCAGCATGTGAAACGACAAGAGAAACACTGGTTACTCCCCATGAGCTGAATAACTACAATAATCAATCATGCAGTGGACCCCAATGCTGGCCATTTACAAACCTCTGGGCACATCTGGTACAGAGCAGCAGCAATCACACCTGATTCACTCACATGGATGTAACTGTCAAAACAACAACAACAACAACAACAGAAAAACTTTATCAGAACAACACTCTGTAAAAGCAGAAAGAGGGAAGCATCTGGTCATGGCCATAACACAACCCTAAAAAGACTAATCAAACTATGCTACAGCCTGAAAAACGTGGCTGACAATTTATGTCAAATCCAGAGAAATTGGCTGTGAGCAGCACTGTTCTGCCATGCATAAACCTTGCCATAATGCTGTGCAGAAACTGACAAAATTGACAAGAAAAGTGTTTTCAACTGTTGTGGTGTGGAGAACTCTAGGAAAATACTGTGCCCTTTCACGGTGCATTCTGTGGTTTATCTCATCAAAAAAATAGTAGCCAGTTTTAATGACCAATTAAGTGTTTATTGCTTACAAAGTCAGAACTCTCTAAACCACTGCTGCATTTTCATGAGATATGTTTGTACTATTTTATTTAGGATATAATTTTTGCATTACTTATTTATCATCTTGTTCAAATTTATTGTTCAGAGTTATTTATTTATTTATACAATGCAATGAGAAGGATTTCACTGAAGTAAGCCTTTTGGAAGGAAGGAAATGCTTCTAAAGAACCACTATAGCAAAATAGTTCTATGTCTATCTCAAAAGTTGGTGCCTTATTCCACCACTGCACCAATACAAAATTATTACAAATGAATGAAAAAAAAGGACTGATTGCATTAAAATTAGACATTTGAGAGTTAAACTTGATTATAAAACAAATGTTTTCAGGGTATTGGGCTACTACCCAGACTGAATATTTTCTGTGATATGGTCCAGTGCTGATTACCAGAGAATGTGTACATTTGCAATTATGTATTTAAATCCCTTTGCTATTCCTGACCATTAATGCCATTCCCCTGGGATAAAAAGCCCATTAGTGGGGTTCACTTTTTTGAAATACTTTCTTTTTTTGCCTTTTAGATTCTTTCTTTTCTCATTTACAGAATATATACAGACAATATGAAACAATAAAGAACCTCAATAAGTTGAAGTTCGATCTAAGTTACAAAAAAAATCACTTTATATGTATTTTGGTTTTACTTCAATGTGGATAATTGGGTAGTATGTTACATCTCACAGACCTTCACTCACCATTCATTCTTCACCTGCTCACAGTGTCTACCACCAATTTGCTTTGCTCAGCAGTGTGGAAGTAAGAAACGGTGGGCCCTAATAAGTGTCCGGCCTCAAAGCAGCCAACTGGCATCTTTTACACGCACACTAGCTATTTATAGTTGATGGACATGGTGGATTAACAACAATCCCCAGAGTCCAGTTGGAAGAAATTACTTTTAGGATTTTGGCAAGGTCCAATAGTCCGTTTCAATGTCCAAAGCCCAGCTGAGCTTCAGGTTTGGGTTGAACATTTCATTCTTATTACTAACTATATACAGACACCATCTGACTGAGATTCTATGAGAGTGACTTTTGACTACCGTATGACAGAAGCTGAAAGTAAAGTCAGAAAGAGAGAGGCCAGGTCTGGATACTATTCTATGGTTGATGTGTTGTGTTAGGTCTGACAGCACCTATTGCATCAGCAATGTCTGTAAAAGTGGATTGTCTGGCGTAACACCTGCTCCAGTCTTACTTGGAATTGCATAGCTGTCCCTGAGACTCCTTTTAAACATTTCAGGGCAGTGTAAGTCTAGAGAATTAGCTGGAACAGAGGAGTGATGGGAGCAAAGGGCAACCCTGATGTTTTAGGCAGCTCCAAGCCCTCATCATTAGCCCTGGTGACTGGGATCCCACTGTTGAAGTCTTATTTATTTATTTATTTTTCATTTATAATATCTATGGAAGAAAGTGTTCTAGTTAGTTATTATTATATATATATATATAGCCCTCCATATCCCTCCAAGTCAAATTTGCTTAGACATAGCACAGACATAAATATTTAGTTTTTTTTTTAAATATGCTATATATATATATATATATACTACTCCACTTCCCATTTGAAGAGGTTATGTTGCCCTTGTGTTTTGTCCTTTCACTTGACAGGACTGATACAGTGAGCAGCCATGCAAAACAGTCCATTCGCATCCAGGGACTGAGGTGATATTTTATATTTATCAGCTATTCACTGAAGATGCTGGGCTTGCTATACACTCATGACCTAGGGCAAAACACAGAGAAAGACTACTTTAACAAACAAGACTTTAAAGGTCAGTATTTTTAAAACATTACACTTTTTGGTGTATGTTAACAGATATTTAACTATACGAACCAATATCCGAAGGGAAAACATACAATACTAAACCTCTAACACAGGGATAACAAGAGTCACCCATAAATCACTACAGAGAGTAGAAGAATACAAAATTAAATATTGAAAATTAAGATACCCACCACAAACAGTAGGTGGTAAGTATTAAACATAAAATCTATGATGAAAAAGGGAGTCGGAAAAGTTGAATGCAAATTAAAAGCATGAATCAATGCAAATCTGAATGTACCCTATGTACATATTTAGTCTGTATATGGTCACTGGAATCACTTAACCATATGCAAGGACAGGCACCTTCAAATACAGACTTGCAATTCCCATCCATCCCTGTTAGGATCAGCCTGTCTGGAATTGAATCTGTAATAAGCTGCCGGTGGGACCACAAGGGGCAAAAGGAACAATGTTCAAAGGCAAACAAGTGAACATTAGCCTGTAGTAGGACAATGTAACATCAGGCTTTGTCTCCAGAGACTGTTCTTCTGAAAGGGATGCTCAGGCAGGACAGCATAAAAAGCAGAGCTTAAGCATTCACCTCTTTTATCTCATTGTCTTTAGATCGTACCCTATGCCTTTGGCATTGTTTCAATTAGCTCTGAAAGGGCATCCCTGTGAGGAGTACATCGGGTCACATGCCGCCACCTCCCTCTCAGTGTTCAATGGCAGCTGGCAAGAAACAAGGTCGAAGCAAAAGCCACAAGAAAGTTCAGACAGCTATAAAGATTATTTCCCGGCTCATTTTCTCCCGTTCGGCAGTCTCCCCCCATTCCTTCGGTTTAAAAATGTCTTCATTTTGTTACCACTTCCCGATCTTTCCATCTTTTCAGAGCAGCAGATTAACAAAGCAGAGCCGAATCTGCTGGATGTGTGCATATTTTTTGAAAACAGGGGTAGAGAGTCCTTGTTGTGGCTCTTGGCACTGTGGACTTGTACACATTTCAAACTGTTCCTCCATGCATGAGTCGTGATCCACAACTGAGGAGACATAAACTATGCAGTAAAATGTGGCTTCAGGTACAGGAACATTCAGAAACACATTGATTATTCAGGCCAGTTATATACATGATGCAGCAAAGATCTAATGAATGTGTAGAGTTACAGTAACATGAGTTATATTAGTATGGGTTGTGTATGCAAATACTGAATCGTGAGGTCAATATTTGGGTTTCCATAGTCCAATTAGCCCCATGCTTGTAGATTCTGTAGATTCTCATGTATTCAGTTTTGTTTTATTTGTTTCAAGAAAGATTATTTTGGGATTTGTTTACAGACATTTAATTACACTTCCGTTCAATGTATTCATGTGATGTCTGAAAGCTGAATTTTCAACAGCCATTTATCAGTCTTCATTGTCACATGATACTTCAGTAATCACTCTAATATGTTGATTTGGTGCTCAAGAAACATTTCTTAGTATTATCATGGTTGAAATCCTTTTTTTGTCACTTAATATTTTTGTAGAAACTGTGATTTTTTTAAGGTTCTCTGATGAACTTCTGTTGAAATTGAAATCTGATTAAATTTTTTGTAACAATGTAAAGGTCTTTACTGTTACTTTAATCAATTTAATTTAATTGTTGATTTCTTTTAAAAAATGATAATGAAATGTGTATATTTTAAGCTTTAGTCTTTGTACAGCTTTTACTTTTAACCCAAAACTCGCTCCGATAACTCCTAGTTCTCCTGGGCACTTGCAGCTGAACTTGAAACTTAAAACAACCAAAAAATAAATAAAACAAAAATATCACTTGTATTGATGTTATCTGTACAGAGTGCACAGAGAAGAGAAATACCACTCACGTCCTACAGAAAGTAAAGTTGTGCAGGATAGATAGGCAGAAAAAGTATGAATATCTCATTAACTTATAAATTCAGTTGAGTTGGGATGGATGAGAACATATTGTCTGCGATAAGACCATAGAAAAATTGTACAGTTCAATTAAATGTTCTTGTATCATAAGCAGTATGAAAATCGTCAGTGTCAAAAAAAGAAGCATGCCTGAACAAATTTGATATTGCTCATCTGAATTAACATTGTGTGAGGTCACTTTGATTTTACAGATTTTTGCTGCACACAAATTAGTTATATAAAACATGCAATAAGCATGTCTTATGAAACAAACTGTGGTCAAATTATAAAGATAAATCATAATGTATCACAGAAACAAATCACAATACATTTAACTGTTAAGCCAAAAACATAATTGCAACATGCACCATATTGTGACCCCATATTGATAAAACTGCACTGCAAAACCATATCCATAGTACTTAAAAAGTAGGAGGAAACTTCTCTCTCCTTCACATACAGTATGTAAATACGGAGACAAATAAGCCAGTCCATTGGCTGCATTCTCACTGTGTTCAATTCACTCTTCCCTGAAGCCATTTGATGCATAGAACCAAAGGGGCCCTCAATGCTGTAAAATGTAATTTCTTTATCCAGCCCACCTGCAGCGCACACTAAAACACATTTCAATTTAGAAAGGCCTAAACAGCTTCATCAGTTATACAGGTAACACAGAGCATGCAAGGGCATCATTTATGTAGTCAGAAAAAACCATTCAGAATGAACATGTATATTTGATATTGTATAGATTTTTTCTCCACACAGTGAAGGTGTTCATAATAAAGCAAAGGTTTCACAAAGATGAAGAAAAATAATATATGTGCAACCATTTTGGGAATGTCTAGATTTCAAAGTGTCAAACAAATTTTAATTCAAGGGAAGACAAGCTGCGCTGCATATTTTAATACTTTTTATGTTGTGTAAGGTCTTTTGTCACGTTACGCTGCTGCGGGAAGAACGTAGGAGACACGGAGTAGCATTCACACAGTCTTTAATGATGAAAACACGGGATAATCCACAGTAGGAGCTGGGCAAACACACATAGAAACAAGTAGACCTGACAAACACAAACTGAACAGACTGGGACTTTTAAACACAAGGCAATCAGGGGAACACAGGTGACATCAAAGGAACATAATCAAACTAGACGAGGACAGGAACATACAATAACAAGGACTACGTGGGCAAAACAGGTCCAAAAGTGTGACACTTTTATTATAAGCATTTTCTCTTCAAAGTAATAGTTTGTAATAGTAATAGTAATAGTAATAGGCTTTAAAGTAATAGTTCACCCCCCAAAATTGAAACTGTCATCATTTACTCACCTTTTAGTTGACCTAAAACTAGAACTTCTGTGGAACATAAAAGGCAAAAAATCAGTCATGCAGTTTGCAACAAATGCCAACTATAGCTTGAACAAGCATTCAAAAATGTTATAGAAATATCACAAAAGTGGTCAGTATATTTTACAGACAATGCTATATTTTAAGCCTTTGAGACCGACATTTAAATCATTATTCACTGAATTCATGAGTGTTCAAGTTCATGAAAGAAGTAGCAATGGCCGATTTGAGAAGAAAACATTCTTTTGAGCCAAATCTTTTCAATGAATCAGCAAAAAATGTTTCAGTCACATAACAGTGAGTAAACTTTCTTTTTTTCAGTGACATATTCAGTTGACACATGAAATGTCAATGTCAAAAGTACATGGATCCATTGATTTATTTAGCTCATAATTTATTCTTATACAGCGTAAAGAGGATATGGCAAATACATAATGATGATTTCATGCTGTACACAAAAGTACATACCTCATCTTTCCAGCCCATTTAATTTCCAGATGGTTGTGTCAATACAGTGTTTATCATTTACAGTTCATCATGCATTGTGGAATATTGAGTGCCAGCATCTCTTCATATCAGATGCTAATGAAATACAGTCATTAGGCAGGAGTCAATTTCCACCACAATGTAAAAACCAGGCCCATTTTAAACTCAGTCAGTAAGTTCATAGTGCTGTGAAATGTTGTGTCTTAATGCGAATGTAGAACATTTCCACTTGGATAAACACAAAGGCCAGTGTGATGGCTTTCTCAGTCAATTGGTTCACAGCACTGTAAAAAGACCAAATCAATGTCCACAGACTTGGGTTGATGTGCATTTTATTGTGGTACAGGCGCAGTGGTGTGTCTGTTCATTGTCTATTTTGAGGGCTAATTTCCCAGCATGCTCTTATACCTGGAGCAAGTCTTTGCTAATACTACGTTTTAATGCATTTCAAAGGTCTGTCACCCCACACTGAAAAAAAATGGTGTAGAAACACATTTCAATTGAAAATTGCTAGTAAATTTCACAAATAATTACAAGGAATTGGCAAGAAACACATTAATTTAAAAGATTAATTTTAACACATTAATTTATTTCAGAAAGAAAGTTAGCTGCTCTCTTTTACTCTCTCTCAAGTTTTTCAAAGTTTGCAAACAGGGTACAAACTTATGGCTACAATAATAACTGTGTACAGTATGTTCATATCTCAACACTTAAGGGCGACCTCATTATGCATGCACATGAAAAAAGCAGATGGAAATGTATTTCATCAGCACAGATGTTTAAGTCTTGATTAATGAGGTAAGGTACTGTCTGATAGTCAACTCTGCTGTGTGCCATCGCTCTCATTTTGGCCGCTTACCTGTAAGCTGATTAGTAAAACAGTGCTGGTGAGCTTGATGACTTGGGTTAATAGAATAATATGACACAGAGCGTAGCAACCTGAGAAAACATTATGCAAATATTTACCTTTTCACTTCACTAGAGCGAGGAAGAGGAAATCTGCATCCCATTTACATCACAATGCTCGGAGTTCAGGAGCAACTGTTTCAAGCCAACACAAAGTGTAAAATGAATATTTAAATAAATAAACAAAGCTGTTTATATTTGCTGTTAAGCCAAGTAACTGCACATTTGCTTAAAAAAATAGAGGGATTAGCCATCCATAGTTTTCATTCATTTCAAAGTCACCCTGAAAGGATTTAATTCAGTGTTCAGGTTCAAAACTCACCAATTTTTCACACTTTCCATAGGAAAAACACATAAATAGAAAATTATTGCTGTTTAGTGTATTCATCGGATACATTAGGAAATATTACATGTTAGTATGTAATTTAGGAATTTGACGCAAAAAGTCACATGATCATTATGTTGATGTGATTTGTGAGAAATATTTCTTATCACATCAATGTTGAAAACAGTTGTTTTCAAAAGTGATCAAAAGTGAATCAGTTTAATGCATACTTGCTAAAAAAAGCTTACTAAAAGCATTGATTTCGTTAAAAAAATAAAATAATTCTGACCAAACTTGGCCCGGAGTGTATATTAAATAAATAAATAATATATATTAACTAATAAAGTAGCTAATAAACAAACAACTAAAAAAAATGAATAGGTGCTATTTTTTTAAACACTCTTTATACTGAGAAGTGCGATACAAGTAAATTGAATTGAACTGAAATTGAATTGGAAACCTTTAGTGAAGAATTCCACAAAGCTGACACAGCCTGTCTATCCTTTATTGACATGCACAACAAGTCTATTTCTGTGGCATTCCTCCACTCAATGTCATTTTGAATTAAATTAGAATTCTTATGGAATGTCAATAAATGACCCTTGTTTGGGGCCGACTAAAAATAAATATCATGCCGTTAAGAGGCAGACAGGACATGATGCTTTTAGAGGCTTGTGCATTACCTCATCCTATACAAATTACTTAGATTTTTTTCACTCACTTTTCTTCCTTTGTGTCCCTGTGGGACTTTGACAATGTAGAAAAGGTATCTACATCTCAGAAGCCATGTGAGAGTAGTTCCCCTCAATTTTTTCAGTTTTGTGGAAAACAAGACGCTGTCCGTTTCTCCCCAGTCTGGTGAGGATACATTGATATGAAAAGTCATTTGTTACACATCTGGTGGGGAAGCTTAATGAACTCTCTCAGCAGCCTGTCAGATGAGTTTTGAGACAACTGCATTTCTGAAGTACGCAGGAGCCGTCAACTCGAACAATAATAAACCAGGTCCAGGGGCTTGGCTGAGGAGTAACTGATGATGTGACACTTCGAGCTGTTTGAAAACAAACACGTACGCAGAGGGGGTCCTCAATCTACACAACACCAGCAATGCTTTCTTGTCTAAATTTGCTTATGCAGACTTTTATCATCTCCTTCCTGTCAAGTTATGCCTTTCTTTTCTTTGATGCTAATTATTTAGCTCATGCAGATAACTAGCTTGCCAGAAAACAGTATTGGGTTTTGCATTTGAGGCATTTATTGTTTTTCTACCTTCTTTTTTGAAAGCTTTCAATTCTTCACAAGGAAATACTACATGTCTGTAGATCAAACGGAAAGGGCAGGAAATACTGCTGTTCACAAGGCCTTTATAATACGCCGCTTCAAGCCATGATGTACGCAATCACCCCTACTCATTCACTTTGATCGGGGAGAGATCTATGTTACTCAGACATGGCAGCAGAATTACACTGCATTGCCCATTTCCTTCTATATGGCAGAGAATATGAGAGCTGCCACTTAAGCAAAGAGAGAAGAAGTGCTAGGCACACCCTCAGGTAAGAATCACATGGCCAAATAACAAACTTAAAGCACTTTCATAAAGTACATTCAACTTATTATACAGTGTTTACCAATAATACCTTTCCATCCCTCAGCAATATTCTCCAGCTATGCGAGGAACGATGAAGCTTTGAAGTGTAAAATATAAGAACATATGCAAATATAATTTTAACTTCTGTCACAGCTATCCTGCTGAACTTTTCACCCTAGTCTCCTTAAGTCAGATATTTGATTTGTGCACAAAATATAGTCGTCATAGTGGCTTATTCTGACTTTTTACATCCTGACTGACATGTAAAGTATCTAAATGCAATTTGTTGTGTTTTTACGTGCGATTTTGTGTCGGGTTTATCTGAAGTAGATTACAGCAATGAAGTCTTTAATACCTGGAGACAGCTATCCGTTAGCATTCCCATTCATCTCAAGGGCAGTTTCCTGGCTGGGATGTGAATCCAAAAGTGCGTGATTTTAACAGTGCTTGCCATTATATTCATGTGAAATTAAAAAAGAGGATTTTTATGCATGAATGCAGAAGCATGTACAAACCAGCAGAATCATAATCAATATAAGTAACTTCCTGCTTTTTTCACTGGCATTAGCAGTTTGTTGCCACCATTTCCTAGTCTACATTTATAACCTTCTTCCCACATAATTTGAACAGGTTAAACTAGCGCTGACCTAGTCTATTTCCAAGTGAGAATGCCGCTCACATCACCCCTAATATGCTCACTGTGGTACATTGCACATAAAGGTGGACATAAAGGTCATATATCACTGAAATGGGAGACTATGAAATATGACCATTGATTGCTGAGGGGTGACAGCAGTCTTGAAGGCCTTATTAATCCTCAGAGAGCATTCAGTCAAGCAGGACTTTTGTAACCCTGAGAAATGGGTCGTCATTACTGCTCAATTACCCTGAAGAACAATTTAGCATGTAATTACTAAAAGGGTTCATTTAACGTTGATAATATACATTTTAGAACAATGGCATGTGTTGGCGATTAAACAAATATATCAAATTGGAGATAATTAAATGATTACAGAAATGAAATGGTGTTCCCAGAGGGTAAAAGGTTTTGTTGAACTATTAGTAGCAAGCAATTCTTACACCTATCAAGAGTACTTAATCTAATTTACCTTTTAACACTTTTTTTTAACACATTGCGACTATATAAAGTCACATTATGATCTGAAGTCACAACTGTGAAATATAAAGTGAAAATTGTGACATATAAAGTCACAGTTGTGAGAGTTATATTGTGAGATTTAAAGTCACATTGTATGATCTAAAGTCACAATTGTAAGATATTTAGTTAGATTTGTGAGATTTAAAATCAAAATAGCTTAAAACACAAGAATAACATCTCTTGGATGATTATCCGAAACTTTAATTGCAATGTTATTGTTAAAATTATAATAATGTTACAGTGTGTGCACCTGCATAATGGACCAGCCGACAGTGCCTCTTTCTAACCCAAAGGAGATATGTGCCATTGGGGTCCATGAAGGATCACACCAGTAAGGCAGAAACCACCAGCACTCAACACATTACACTTTGTTCCCCCACCCACACAGCAACAGTTGTATTTAACACTCCTAAAGTGTGTAAAAGAGAACAGATAAGACCTTGACACTCACATTACCTACGATGTTTCATCCTCTCCCACATAAACATGTACTCACACATAAACTGCTGCTTATCTCACACAAGAGAGCTGCTACCTGTCTAAGCCTCCTGGGGCTCCGGAGTTGATTAATGACACAATCGTCTCACTAATTAACACCTGCGCTCAGAGTTTCTAAAATAAGCCAAAAGAAGAGTGGAGGGCCAGGTTATCGATTTCCTCTCCTCCGTCAGCGCAACCAGCAACACCTCTGAAGTTGATTCTATGCAAGACAGCGAGGATGTAATTATTATACTCTTTTACAGTCACCAGTCTGTCATCAATCTGAGGCAGTATTCATCTCTGTGCTCTCTCCATCATGTTACAATCGGTCAAGCAGAGCGCATTGATAAAAATGCTATATCTTTAAATATGAGACATGCAGCAGATAACTACAATCTGTCGTACTATACAGCTTTGCTCCACTTTTGCAATACAGAAACCACAATTGGTTCTTTAAAAATGACACAATTCTGCAGAATGTGTCAAATAGATATATGCCATACTATAATGCTCTTCATAATCATTTGATTGTTATTTGATAAATTACTAAATCCATGATCGCCAGAAATGTGTACAAATTGAATTCTACTTGCGTCCCATTTATTTGTGACTAAGATGCAATCTATAACAGACTTAATTTAGATATAAAGGAGGCACTGAAAAACAAAGTTTACATGCACGCAAATATTCCATAAGCAATCGGATTGATGGTCCAATCAAATTGAAAAGGATTCATGTAAACACCTCAATTGAGCCAGTTGAGCTTGATCAGAATTTTGATCAGACTTAAAGGAGTGTAGGTCTAAAGTAATCAAATCAATTAAACAAAAATAAGCATGTAAAAGCCTGAATCCAACTATCTTCTCAATTGGATTCAAAAATACCGTGTGAACGTGAGCAGTGTGGAGCTCTTTTAATGTTAGCATGTGTTTTAAGTCTTATGAACGTTCATATGTTTATTTAGGTCTTACAAATTGGTCAGCGGAGGAGAATATTTACTAAATATTGGCTTAAAAACTAACAAAAAAGTCATTTTGTTTTTAGATATTTCATCAAGACCAACAAACGACAAATAATTAAATGTTAAGTTTTGTTGGGAATAATGTAATGCATGTAAAAAGAATATGTGAATAAGATTGCAAAATTTAGGCTTCATATAAACAGAATATTCAGAATCTGAAATCAGGTTGGATTAATGTAAACATACAGTACTTTATGGCTTAATTTAAATATACCCGGCATAAAACACAGGCTTTTGCACTTAAATATTGTGTGCAAAAATAGCACAGCTAAATTGAATTTGGCCCTCAGTATTGTTTTCATTATTTAAACAGAGGTAAACTGTCATTAATGTTTTGGTTGACATAATTCAGAGGTTGTTGCATAGAAAATGTGTTTGTAAACAGCAAAATACCGTTGTTTAGAGATCCATTAGCTTTGAGCTAAAGGCAGAGCAGACTTATTCATCATACTGTCACAGGTATGGATCATGGGTCAGAGTTCCTCCTCTCTCTTCTGAACCTCATCACCTCAACTCCCTGGGTAAAGACTTTCCTCCATTCCTCCGTAATGAGACTGAGAACGAGGGCCAAGGGACACTCTCTCCAGTAATCCTGTTTCATATGTTCGCTTTACTCTGGAGCCAGGATATAAACACTTCTCTAGTCATGGAATAAAAAGGTGGGCAGATTTGAGGAAGTCCAAGAGAATGTGATCAGATTAAGGATATACAACAATACAGTACAATATTACATTGTGCTAAATGCATAATATGAAATTGGTACGAATTTGTAGCATTTTATGATCTACTACAAGGGTCTTGGGAAACAAGATTGGGGGGATAAAAGGAGTTCATCCAAAAATAATTCTGTCATCATTTTTTATTTTTTTTGTCCGTACAGTGAAGTCTTTTTCTCAATATAAATAATTTAAAATAAATTTTCAATTTTGTCTAAAACAAAATTGGACCCTATTTACTTTAGAAAAAAATATAATTTTGTGTTCTACATAAGAAAGAAAGTCATTCAAGTTTGTAACGACAGACTTCATTTTGGGCTGAACTATCCCTTTAAGGGTGTTGAATGGATGTGTACATCAGAAGAGGATTTTAAAAGGCAGGAGAGCTTACCAAAAGGATCTAAAGCAGTTTGAAGTATAAAGAAAAAAATAGTTATTTATACAGTATATTATAGTCACTAAGAAAGATACTGTACTTATCTATAATAAAGCTTAAAACAAGTCATCAAACAGCAACGCAAAAGGGTCTTTTGCAGCTCTGTGCAACTGTGCAGCTCTGAGGGAATGCCTAATTAGGAAGTGAAAAACATTTCCAACACTCAGAAAAGCAAAAGACAAGCATTTGATGTACAAAAAGCAAAGCTGCCATAGGGATTTTCAAGAGAACCAACACAAACACAGAGCTGATGATTAAAACATTCCAAACGACGTCCTATTTATTTAGCTTTTAATGTCTGATTATTTTGTTTAGATGATGGAAACAGTGAGTTTTCGCAACAATTACGGCCCTCTTGCTCAGCATTTTCTGGCCTCAGACAAACTAATCAAACACCTTCCGTTCCCTGGCCTACTATGCTCTTAGTCCTACAGCTGACAGTAGTTTGTGCTTCTAAAGCAGACAGATGGCAGAGGACCAAGATACAATTAAACTTAATTAATGTCAGCCTCTTTGCTCTTCGGTTTTTGTAAGTGACTTTATTACCAGGGGCACACAAGGAAGAACTCAGTTAGTGGCACTTGTAAGGACAGAAATAGGCCAAAAGTTGAAGCATTCTACTTTTTGTTAACATCACTGCCCACAAACAGAATCTGTCACAGTATTAGCTGTAAAAAATGTGTTGCCCTGTCCTCATAGATGCAAAATACCAACAAGCCATTATTTAATCAACTGAAAATTACTCAGCACCAAACCAACGACTTTGTGTTGCTACAAATGTTGTTTTCTTAATTAGCATTTTTCCAGTTAAAATACGAAAACCTCCTTAAAACAAGATTGCACAAGAACATTGCATAAGATTTGTTTTAAAAGAATACATCTTGAATTATATTTATTTTATTACCTTATTGCAAATCGATTTTAAGCATAATTTTCTCAAAATGTTGCTAAATTTATACTGGGGGAAAAAAACTATTAGCCTACTAAGAGAAAACAGACTTTCTCTGAAAAGATTCTTTGAAATATTTTATACAATTTCACATTTTACAGGGATAGTTCACCCAAACATGAATGTTCCTAAATTTCGTACATTTACTGATTTTCTTTCTTCTGTGAAAAACCACAAGAGATTTTTTCACGATTATCCTACAAAGTTATTATGGTTTCATAAGACTTGGAACACAGTGCACAAGTTGCATGATACTTAGGGTGCTATTTCCTAAATCCTTAAAGTTTAAGCGTAATTGCATTGAAAAGACCAGGCAATTCTTCAAAACTTTCCCCTTTTGTGCTTCAAAAAACTAATGTGGGTTACAAACAACGCGAGGTCAAGTAAATGATGACAGAATCCTAATTTTTCTGTTAACTACAAAGATAAAGATGTTTTAATATTTTTTACTGCCAGAAGTCAAGATAAAAAATGCAGATTAAGAGCAGTGTGGTGAATGGTGCATTATTTAATGCTCTACACATTTTCCATCAGATCCATCTTTACAATGTGCTCTCCTTTGATTACTTCTCCCCTTTTCTTGTCTTCAATTTTTATGTCCTTCATTGCTAACAAGCAGTCTGTGCTGGAAAACTCTGGTCTTCTGTTTCTAAAAAAAGAACTGAGTTATGTTGCTATGATAGCATGACGTCACAAACCTACATATTTCAATCATCCCTCTTGAACTTGCAAAGCCGCTGATGTTTAGAGGAATAAACCAACATCCTGCAAGGCATATAGCTGCAACCTGCCTCACCATTCATCTAGAGACGGTGCACAGCATCCTAAGCAAGAAGACATTGAATATTTATCATCACATCTAAAACTGACCCCTCCAGATTTGGTTTCCTCCAAAAAGTGATTCACTCCACAGAATATTAAACACATGGAATATAGTATTTCACTTGTAGCAGACCACAATCCCAGCACTCAGAGATAGCGAAGACAGTGATGTCTGCACTAATTCACACTATATTAATCATGTGCTGCCTCCTGTTACATTTGACACCTCCTCAGTATATGTGAAGGTGTCTTTTTGAAAGTCACGACGACAAATGGATTTGACAGCAGAACACATTGCACGTCACTGAAGTTAGGCTCCCTCTGCGTAAGGTGAGACCTTGAAAAAAATCTTTATCTAACTGGATCTGAGACGAAATTATGTTATACACATATCGATTACAGCAGGTCATTTTTTCTCAGGACCTCAGAATAAATGGAGTAGCAGAGACAAAGTAAGAATAAAACAGGCAGTTGGAGCTTTCTACATTATGCTATAGATCTTCCATGAATATTGGTGCTGTGCTAATTAAAGGGACATGTTCTCAAACCATTC
This sequence comes from Sinocyclocheilus anophthalmus, assembly GCA_018155175.1. NCBI lineage: Eukaryota > Metazoa > Chordata > Actinopteri > Cypriniformes > Cyprinidae > Sinocyclocheilus > Sinocyclocheilus anophthalmus. The sequence goes on along the minus strand of JADLZN010010386.1, from coordinate 31,124 downwards.
AAAATAAGCCTCATGGGAAATCAAGAGCTCTAACTTAGACTGAGAAAGTATTGGAGGGATTCGAGTGTAAAATGCAACAATTAGAGAAGACCAAACTAACTAAGCAAAAGCTATGATGAGGGATGGATGACATATCTGTACCATAAGGGGCAATATTGGAAATTTGTATGCATTAATTTATCATTATCAGACAATATTATTACATCTTGATAATTTAATATTAAGTTTATTTATGTTATTTCTTGATTAAACTTAACTTTTCCAAAGTAAAGTTATCTGCTGTATACTGATTCTCTTTATTGTCATGTTTATTTAAGCATTTATTTCAACAATCATTATATTGGTCTGCTTCACTCCAGAGGAATGCTTGGCCCCCCCCCCCCCCCCCCCCCCCCCCCCTGCATACAGTAATGCATACATTTCGTCCTGTTTCCTGTCAACCATTTCAGCTTCAGAGATAACAACCAAAATAGCTAAATGATTTTCTCAAAAATAGGGCTTGTAATAAATTGGTTATATAAACTGATACATAACTCATTGTTTTCACTGCATGTCTGGCAAAGACATAGCACATCTTTCTCCGCTAGACAGGAAAATCAATGTTTGCCCTTCAGAGCAAGATGAAAATCAAACAAATAATATAATATATCTATCTATCTATCTATCTATCTATCTATCTATCTATCTATCTATCTATCTATCTTAGTTGTCTGAAAGGCTTATGAACGTTCAAACTTGAAATCTTTTTAAACTTTTGTCTATCTAAATCAGTGGCTTTTCTCAGAGAAAGAGACTGAGAGACGAAGAGATTGCACTCATCTATTAGAATGCCCCTGACAGAATTCATTCAGAGAGTCAATGAATGAAGTTGATGAGCTGTTAGACACCCAGTCCTGATGAATCTTCAGCTTTAGGGCAGCTGTTTGTACTACGGTAGTCCTTCTTTGGGTCCAGTCTGACTCAAGCTCATATAATTAGCCCTACACCAGATAAAAAGCTAAACAGAGGCTAGAGCTTCCTAGTAGTTTGCAACTAGTCTTTAACCATGTGAGTAATGTGAGCTATTTAAGTTGACCTACAGTGTGAGCAGTTAGGTAACCACAGTTAGCTCCCACTGCACTATAGATGTTATGACATCTGTATGCCATATGGGGAGACCAACGAGCAACAAAAAGATCAACCCAGAAAGCAGCTTTGTAAGCATACAAATGTCCCTCTTGATGAGAAGTGGTGATAAGTAAATCCTTTTGTCATTTTTTCCTGAGCATAATGACTATAGATTAAATTCTTTTACACACAATTGCCAGCTCTCCTTTTTGCCCCAATAGCACTGATTTTCCTCTATAGAACAAAAGAAACATGGCTAAAAAATGACAACACCGCAACATCATCCATCAAACAATAAAACAAAAAGGAAACTGAAAGGGCCTGCAGGGTGAAGGTAAAAATATACCTAAAAAGTGAGCTGCCTGAAGTGATTGAAGATGTTATGGACAATTACCTGCATGTCTGCAAATTTCAGACAGTTATTGACACATATTCAATAACTCTTGTATATGTACCATTAGGAATTATTTTGCTTATCAAATGGGTGTCATATACTGTCTGTAATATATATACTGTATACAGTGGGGAAAAAATGTATTTAGTCAGCCACCAATTGTGCAAGTTCTCCCACTTAAAAAGATGAGAGAGGCCTGTAATTTTCTTCATAGGTATACCTCAACTATGAGAGACAAAATGAGAAAAAAAATCCAGAAAATCACATTGTAGGATTTTTAAAGAATTTATTTGCAAATCATGGTGGAAAATATGTATTTGGTCAATTACAAAATTTCATCTCAATACTTTGTTATATACCCTTTGTTGGCAATGACAGAGGTCAAACGTTTTCTGTAAGTCTTCACAAGGTTTTCACAAACTGTTTCTGGTATTTTGGCCCATTCCTCCATGCAGATCTCCTCTATAGCATTATGTTTTGGGTCTGTCGCTGGGCAACACGGATTTTCAACTCTCTCCAAAGATTTTCTATGGGGTTGAGATCTGGAGACTGGCTTGGCCACTCCAGGACCTTGAAATGTTTCTTACGAAGCCACTCCTTCGTTGCCCGGGTGGTGTTTGGGATCATTGTCATGCTGAAAGACCCAGCCACTTTTCATCTTCAATGCCCTTGCTGATGGTAGGAGGTTTTCACTCAAAATCTCACGGTACATGGCTCCATTCATTCTTTCGTTTATACGGATCAGTTGTTCTGGTCCCTTTGCAGAAAAACAGTCCCAAAGCATGATGTTTCCCCCATGCTTTACAGTAGGTATGGTGTTTTTTGGATGCAACTCAGCATTCTTTCTTTTCCAAACACGACAAGTTGAGTTTTTATTTTGGTTTCATCTGACCATATGAGATTCTCCAAATCCTCTTCTGGATCATCCAAATTCTCTCTAGCAAACTTCAGATGGGCCTTGACATGTACTGGCTTAAGCAGGGGGATACGTCTGGCACTGCAGGATTTGAGTCTGGCGGCGCAGTGTGTTACTGATGGGAGCCTTTGTTACTTTGGTCCCAGCTCTCTGCTGGTCATTCACTAGGTCCCCCCGTGTGGTTCTTGGATTTTTGCTCACAGTTCTTGTGATCATTTTTGACCCCACGGGGTGAGATCTTGAGTAGAGCCCCAGATCGAGGGAGATTATCAATGGTCTTGTATGTCTTCCATTTTCTAATAATTCCCACAGTTGATTTCTTCACACCAAGCTGCTAACCTATTGCAGATTCAGTCTTCCCAGCCTTGTGCAGGTCTAAAATTTTGTTTCTGGTGTCCTTTGACAGCTCTTTGGTCTTGGCCATGGTGGAGTTTTGGAGTGTGACTGTTTGAGGTTGTGGACAGGTGTTTTTTATACTGATAATGAGTTCAAACATATGCCATTAATACAGGTAACGAGTGGTGGACAGAGGAGCCTCTTAAAGAAGAAATTACAGGTCTGTGAGAGCCAGAAATCTTGCTTGTTTGTAGGTGACCAAATACTTTTTTACCGAGGAATTTACCAATTAATAAAAAATCCTACAATGTGATTTTCTGTTTTTTTTCTCATTTTGTCTCTCATATTTTAGGTATACCTATGATGAAAATTACAGGCCTCTCTCATCTTTTTAAGTGGGAGAACTTGCACAATTGGTGGCTGACTAAATACTTTTTTGCCCCACTGTATATATATATATACACAAACCCAATTCCAAAAACGTTGGGACACTGTACAAATTGTGAGTAAAAAAGGAATTGAATAATTTACAAATCTCTTAAACTTATATTTTATTCACAATAGATTATAGATAACATATCAAATGTTGAAAAGTGAGACATTTTGAAATGTCATGCCAAATATTGGCTCATTTTTTATTTCATGAGAGCTACACATTCCAAAAAAGTTGGTACAGGTAGCAATAAGAGGCCGGAAAATTAAATGTACATATAAGGAACAGCTGGAGGACAGATTTGCAACTTATTAGGTCAATTGGCAATTGAGCCTCTCAGAGTGGCAGTGTCTCTCAGAAGTCAAGATGGGCAGAGGATCACCAATTCCCCCAATGCTGCGGCGAAAAATAGTGGAGCAATCTCAGAAAGGAGTTTCTCAGAGAAAAATTGCAAGAGTTTGAAGTTATCATCATCTACAGTGCATAATATCATCCAAAGAATCAGAGAATCTGGAACAATCTCTGTGCGTAAGGATCAAGGCCGGAAAACCATACTGGATGCCCGTGATCTTCGGGCCCTTAGATGGCACTGCATCACATACAGGAATGCTACTGTAATGGAAATCACAACATGGGCTCATGAATACTTCCAGAAAACATTGTCGGTGAACACAATCCACCGTGCCATTCGCCGTTGCCGGCTAAAACTCTATAGGTCAAAAAAGAAGCCATATCTAAACATGATCCAGAAGCGCAGGCGTTTTCTCTGGGCCAAGAATCATTTTAAAATGGACTGTGGCAAAGTGGAACACTGTTCTGTGGTCAGACTAATCACAATTTGAAAAAACTTGGAACAAGCTACCATGTCATCCGGACTAAGAGGACAAGGACAACCCAAGTTGTTATCAGCGCTCAGTTCAGAATGAGTGCGTGTGGCATGGGCAGCTTACACATCTGGAAAGGCACCATCGATGCTGAAAGGTATATCCAAGTTCTAGAACAACATATGCTCCCATCCAGACGTTGTCTCTTTCAGGGAAGACCTTGCATTTTCCAACATGACAATGCCAGACCACATACTGCATCAATTACAACATCATGGCTGCGTAGAAGGATCCGGGTACTGAAATGGCCAGCCTGCAGTCCAGATCTTTCACCCATAGAAAACATTTGGCGCATCATAAAGAGGAAGATGCGACAAAGAAGACCTAAGACAGTTGAGCAACTAGAAGCCTGTATTAGACCAGAATGGGACAACATTCATATTCCTAAACTTGAGCAACTTGTCTCCTCAGTCCCCAGACGTTTGCAGACTGTTATAAAAAGAAGAGGGGATGCCACACAGTGGTAAACATGGCCTTGTCCCAACTTTTTTGAGATGTGTTGATGCCATGAAATTTAAAATCAACTTATTTTCCCTTAAAATGATACATTTTCTCAGTTTAAACATTTGATATGTCATCTATGTTGTATTCTGAATAAAATATTGAAATTTGAAACTTCCACATTGCATTCTGTTTTTATTCACAATTTGTACAGTGTCCCAACTTTTTTGGAATTGGGTTTGTATATACATATATATGCACAGTATAAGACACCCATTTGATAAAAGCATCTTAGGCCAGTCTATGGCAGTCTTAGCAGGTTGTTTAAGCTGGTCTCCCAGTTGGGTCAAACAGGTTTAGCCAGTCAGCAAAGTGATTTCCCAGCCTGACCAGATGACAGGCTCATAACACACCTTCAAACCAGCCATACAGACCAGCTAATCGCCTTAGGTTATGCGGTTTTTTTTCAGCAGGGTAAATTAATCTAACATATTCAACTCTAGTTTATTTCCCGATCCACCAGGATTTATTTCCTGGTGGAGATGATTTCTGTTCATCTCCACCACTGCTTTTAGTCTATTCCTGACTCTCACAGCTTGGCCTTCCTCATCGCTCTTTAAATACAACAATTCTATGTTAATTTCCCAAACAGTAATTTCAATTGTGAGCACACGTGTATGGAGAACTCTAATCATGATGAGCTCTGGGAATTATGGGATTGCAGGTGCATGTTGAATTAATAGCTGCTGGTAAATGTCCAAGTGAATGTCTGTCCTCTCCTCACCTTTCCCGTCCCTTACTCACCTCTCAAGGGCGAGGCTTTATCAGTAGAGGCCAGCTCTCTCGCTCCGTCCTCTGCCCCAATCTGCTGTTGAGTTATAGGGCACATCTTTCTGGCACCCTTCAAAGGGCAGTGCAATGTGCTGTAGAGGGCCTGAGCCGATAGCTGAAGACACACCCCATCTGTCACTGTCAGACCCCATTTTACTTCTCCATCGCACCGCTCTACAGCTAGATGCCTCTTTCATTTACATGCACCTGAGCTGGCCGACACCCCATCATCCTGCCAGGAAAAAAGGTCTCTCCATTTGCAGTGTCCACTCTGTGATCGTTATGCAATTATAACTGCACAAACAGATACGCTCCCATGGTATTTCCCTAAATATAAAGAGCAGAAAGTCAATTAAAAAGAAAAGGTATTATTCAGACAATCTAGACAATTATTTTTTAAATCTGATTTCGATAATGTATTAGACCCTTTCAGGGATAAAATGCAAGCAATTGATACATTTTTCATCCTATTAGTGGTGGAATAATTACTTCAGACCTCCAATCCTAGTAATGTATGAAAAAGAGACATTGTTAGCTGTTTCCTAATTGAAATCTCTATTCACTCTGTAGGTTTATCATATTCTCATCATCACCATAGGACATCAGGGAAATGGCATATGCATTTCCAAAACTGAGTAAAATATTCACAATCAGGAGAGATTTATTCACAGAGATGCTCTGCAGTGGGTGATGTTTAACTCCTTGCCGTATTCTGTGAATAAAAAAACCCTCTGTCAGTTGGTTGTGAGATCCTGTGTATCTTCTGTTACCTTGCTGAAGTGGAAACCAGGATACACAATGTTCCTATTGTGTTGACATCAGGGTTTGAAAAATGGGGGTTTCGGGTGTCTGGATCACTTAATTTAGGCTTGAACCCCTCCAAATTGGGAGGGTCTTAAAAGTCTTGTTATATGAGTAATTATTTATTATTTAGTTAATTTACAGATTTAAACATACTAATTATATTATTTCATGATTATCATATTTCAATGAAAATCATATTTATTATTTACCCTGATGAAGTGTCCATAGTGTTTGAGAACTTTAACATCATCATCATCATCATCAGATGGAATACTGAAAAAAATTATGAACACTGTCATCATTTTATTATAGATTTACAAATTAAAAATGCACCAGAAAAACAATTAAAATAGTTTACAAAAACCTGACCGCCCTGAAACTGATGTACCTTTCAATGCATCGCGTAAGGAGAATAAACCAAGAGCTTTTCAAGCCACTGATTGGTATGCTAGAAGGAGTGCAGGCTGTCTGGATTGCCAACATGTGAGGACGATTCCCTCATGCAATGTCACAGATTATCCTAAATAAGCCTGTCTAAGCCCATCACACCTGGCCAACCCACAAAGCCAATCAGTGCAGGAATGCTGCAGGTTTTCACAGCTGGAAAAGTCGCCTATTTTGGAAGCACACATAGTCATCTATATTTCTTTGAAGTCTGAAAATGCATGCTTATGAAGATTACAACAAGCATAACTTCAGGATATAGTCGGCACTGCGAAGATATGTCAATTTGCAAGCAGAGAAAATTGCATTAAAGGCTTTTCACGTACACAGAGAGACACCTACACTTGTTCACAGCCTCAGATTCCCTGAGACCTGCCTGCTAACCTGCTGATTTGGGAAAGAGACACTTAAATGACTTAAATTCTCCAGGAAGTCAATTATGAGTTATGTAATGGAGAGGTCAGGTCTGTGCTGACCAGCCAATTTTAAATTAGATTTGGGGGAAAAGGAACGTGTCAAGGAGAGAAGAACAGAGAGCAAATGGGAGGGGGAGAGAGGTGACTGTGGAGGATACGCACAATGGAAAAAGAGCTCCGGGCACAACGGCGACAATAAAAATGGAATCGCACCTCTATCAGACCTCATAGCCCATTCCAACCCTGTCACCTGTGTCACTCAGAGCCCCGTCAGACATTGAGACCTTGACACCATTAGCACTGTAAAAGAGAATGCATTTTGAAGACCCCACACTCCGTCTTACACTTATAGACTTTTTATGTGAAGCCGCACATGACATATGTTGGATGATACATTGCTGACGTTCTTCTTACCACATATTAACAAAACCAGTGATATGGGTTCTTCAGGTGAACCTGTAAATTGTGACAACTGGAGCCTTGTGAAAGCTTTACGGTGCATTCGGGAGATTGTAGCAGATATCCGACAATTTTAAGATGTGTGAATTGGGTGAGTTAGGCCTGAGGTGACATAGAAAAGCACTAAACAAATACATTAAATCGCAAGGTGGCACTTTAAAGTTCTACTTTGCATACTGAATATATCACTCCTGCCTGAAATCTTCAAAAGAATAGTCAAAAAATGCAGCCGCCATAGTTAGGGTGCATAAGGATGGTAAATGTAACAACGCATACATAATGAAGCGGCTCATCTTGAACTATAACTTCCATTAAATTGTCAAGAACATTTATATGCTGTACACACATCCCACAAATCAGAATTTTCTTGAGTTTAGGTTGGTTACAAAAGCTTCCTTTTGTCATATAGAGTGATATTATACAATGAATAACGATGAATCTCATTACTTACTTTTTGTTCTGCACCTTAGATCTTATTGCACTCAAGTATAAATGTCTAAGTAAATTTGCCCAGCCCTACAAAGTTCAGATTACTGGGATAAAGCAATTTCAGTCACTATATTTAACCAGATCTGCAGTCAAATTTCAATCACAAGAACACAAATGTACATGCATCACCTAAGATTAATATGCCATTTGCCCTCATCTCAAACATTTATTATATGCAGAATTTCCTTCTATGTGAAAAGGTTTATAGCATGGTTTTATTAAACATCCATCTCAGGGATGGTTTCATTCTGCTTTCTAAGGAGCAGAAGAACTAGCAGCGCTGAAATATGGCTTATGATTGCATTTTTTTCCCCAGCTGCTGACAAGGATTCTCCTGTTCTGATAAGATTGAGATCTACACAGCTTGTCTATCTTCTGCCCTTATTGAATCTAAGGAAAGCCTGGCAGAAAGATCTCAAATCCACACGTGTGGCGCGTCTCTCTGGGGTTGTCCAAGCATGAGTGGAAGTTCTGTTCTGTAAAGCACTCAAGAGTATTTATTTATTTATTTAGTTATTCACTCTGGTGCAAAAAACTAATGTATAAAATAAAATATTGGTAACACTTTACAATAAGGTTCCATTAGTTAATGTATTAACTATCATGAACAAACAATGAACAATACATTTATTACAGTATTTATTAATTTTTGTTAATGTTGGTTAAATTAAATTAATGAAAATACAGTTGTTCACTGTTAGTTCATGTTGATTCACAGTGCATTAACTAATGTTAACAACAAATATTTTAATAATGCATTAGTAAATGTTGAAATGAATATTAACTGAGATTAATAAATGCTGTAGAAGTATTGTTCATGCTTAGTTCATGTTAACTAAAGTAGTTAATTAATGTCAACTAATGAACCTTATTGTAATGTGTTACCAAAATATTTATTATAAGATCGAATTGAATTGGAATTTTAGTTCGATTCTAAATGCTCTTCAACATTTAAGCCCCCAGTTTCCCCACATGCTAATATAGGGAAAGTTGTTTAAGAGACGAAAAGTCAAGAGGGCCTATATGTTCTGTTCTGTCTGATCAAAGATCATTGCATGTGTGTGAACGGTTTTGACCTTGATACTGTCTTGAGCTCAGATGAAAAAAGTCTGTGTGTGTTGTGTGGTGTGTGTGTGTATGTGTGTTTTTGTGTGCAGGTGTTGACACGTCAGCCAGGCTAAGATCAAACAAGCAGTCAAACTGTCAAACTCATTTCCCTTTTTGCCAAATGCGGTACTGTAAGTCAACGCTGTGTGACATCCAGAATGTTGTTTGGAGAATGCCTCTCCACCTACCCTCATACCACAGACGCACATCACAATGAACTGCAGAGCAAACAAGCATCCTCACAGCTCACTATAAATAGTGCTTGGAATTCAAACAGAAATAGAAAGTGAAAATGTTACAGTAAAAAACTGTTTAGCTAATATAGTATATAATAGTTAATAAGAATACACCGTAAGGTATATTAGCTGTAAACCTGACAATGATATAAAAATACAAAAATATATATATTAACAGTATAATATTTCACACACGCACACGTGTAATAAATAAATAAATAAATAAACAAAATATTTGATATAAAAATGGCAAATATTAAAATGTCACTCTAACTTCATGCTTCAGGAAAAAGATCAATAAAAAAGCAGTAGGCTAATGGGAAAATTCTATATGCTATTATCTGTGGGGTCACGTATAGAGCTCTAGTTTGGGAAACACAGAGTAAGAGTTAACAGCCTCATAAACCACAGAGAGCCCTCAGTCCTCAGGGTCAGCTACTCAGCTACTGCTTCAGTGTCACACATCACTCCAACAACTGTAAATCAATCAGTCAGTCACATTCAACCTCATCTGCTCCGGACATGTCCATCGCACAGCTGTGGGTGAAATTCCACTCCTCGCTTTATGAACATCTGAGCGGGCTATGGTTACAGTTGCCATAGCAATACAGACGGCAGGGAACCGCTAAATGGGTTGCAAATAAAGAAATCTGAAACTGTGCCTCAAATGATATACATTGCATGCTTTCAATGAACACTATGTAGGCCTAGGGGTGAGCGGGGGACAAACCATTGCAGGGTTAGTTGTAACACATGGTTTAAACATTTCCACACATGCTAGCATAACAAAACGTACGGTAATTACTAGTTGCCATATCAACACTATATAGAGAAAAAATTGTGTTTGTACATTTCTGGCTGAAGTAAATCTTAGTTTTTAATGTGTGTTTAAAATGAGAAAAATCTGCTATTATTTTAATCTCCAATCTGTTATTTAGAGGTTTAGATAGAGAGTCAATGTTCAGAAATTATTTCAAGACATGTCTCCTGTTCTGTGAGAGCTGTTTGTGGAGGGAGGGGTTCAGATGATTGAGTTAATCTTTGTTTTTCTGAATTTATTTCGTCATCTATTTGCCCACATTGTTTTGAACTATACTGTAAAGCTGTGTGTTGCAATCAGGACCGCCCCAGGCATGGGACCCTGGTTGCAATGTGTTAATTGCCAAACTCCCAAATGCGTTTTTTTAATTCGAAAAAAAAAAAAAAAAAACCACACCAACAACTATCCATGTCTCTTACCATACTACTGTCACGTGGAGGGGCCAGGAACAGGCAGGACGACGAGTAGAAGGAACCAGAACCTTAATGAATACACAAGGGTAGGAGCACCCGCCAAGGTACCATTCACAATAACTGACCCACTAGGATCCAAGAGACCCGGAACTTATAGGGCAGATAATGGGGGTCATACATGTAACACAATGAGTGATTATAATATGGGAACAGGAACAACAAATAAGGACACAGAGGCAGAAACCAATCTCGGTCACAGGTGTGCGAACGCCCCCCTCCCGGAAGGCGCGACCCGCGCCATAACCATATCATCGGGGAGGGGGGGTGGGCGCCCTGGAGACTGGTGCAGGACTGGAACAGGGCGGAGACAAGGAGAACCTCCAAGGCGGATCCGTTAACCGGGCGGAGCAGAGGACATGGGAGGCCACGGCGGAGCAGGATACTTGGGAGGCCGCGGCGGAGCAGGATACTTGGGGGGCCATGGCGGAGCCGGATACTCGGGGGCCCACGGTGGATCAGGGACCTCAGGAGGCCACGGCGGAGCAGGGGACTCAGGAGGCCACGGCGGATCAGGGGACTCAGGAGGCCATGGCGGAGCCGATACATCGTGGGTCCTCGGTGGATCAGTGACCCTCGTTGGCCCACGTTGGAGCAGGGGACTCGGGAGGCCAGGGCGGAGCAGGGGACTCGGGAGGTCGTGGTAGATCCTCCGTGGCATTGGCTGGCTTGGCCACGGGTGTATGCCTCCCCCCCAAAATCTTCTTGGGGAAATTCCGGAATCCTGGGGGTCGCTCTGGAGGAGCGGGCTCTGGTCGGCGCTCTGGAGGAGTGGGCACTTGGGGGCGCTCTGGGGCTGGAGCCGACCCGGGAGCGAGCTCTGGGGCTGGAGCCTTCCTGGGCTTAACTGGGGATCAGGGGCCCTCCGTGGGCTTGACTGGGGATCAGGGGCCCTCCCTGGGCTTGACCTGGGGATCAGGGGCCCTCCCTGGGCTTACCTGGGGATCAGGGCCACGCCCTGGGCTTGACGGGGGACATGGGCCCTCCCTTGGTTGACCTGGGGTCAGGGCCCTCCCTGTTCTGACCCTTGGGCTCAGGGGCCCTCCCTGGTTCTTAACCTCGGTCATGGGCCTCCCTGTGCTTAACTCGGGGGATCAATGTCCTCCCTGGGCTTAACTCGGGATTCAGGCCCTCCTGGCTTAAAAAACTCGGAACAGGGCCCTCCCGGGCTTAAACTCTGGAACTGGGGCCCTCCCTGGGCTTAACTCGGGAACAGGAGCCCTTCCTGGGCTTAACTCGGGAACAGCCCGCTCTTCTGGGCTGAGGACAGAGACGGTGATGGGATGAGATGGGTAACCGGAACCTTTGGATAGGTATGTGGTTTTCGGAAGGGACTGGATTCGTGACAGAGGCTGGCGGGCTTGAGAGCGCTGGTTTTCGGGATGCCAGCTGCCCGTGCCGACACCAGCGGTGGGTCCTCCACGCTGGAACTCAGTCTGGGATACTGAAGAACCGCTGCATTTGCCTGGTCTCATGAATATCATTGTGGACTGGACAAGACTCATATAATTACCTGTGGCTTGACTGGACTCATGACGGCTCACTGTGACTTTTACTCGACCCATGAAGACCAATTTCTCTACTCCATATCAACGCCCTTCAGATACAGACCTGTTAACCAGCTCGCTCAGGGGAAGCTATAGCGTGGACCGCAACCGCTGATGACTTCAGCATCCACCCCCAGCCGAAAACAGAACCCGAGGCAGAATTCCAACCAGCACACCTGGTTGATAAGGTCTAGTAACTCCTCCACAGACCTCTCCAAACCCTCCACCCTGCCGCATACCCAATCCTGTCCTCAGCCATTGCATCTCGTCTTCTGGGGTCATTATTCTGTCCCGCGGGGTGTGCCAGGATCAGCAGGACGATTATGAGAAGGAACCAGAACAACTTTAATGAACACACGAGAGGTGGAGCACACGCAACAAGGTAACATTCATAATAACCGACAGCACTGGAATACAAGAGACCGGAACTTATAGGGCAGATAACGAGGGGCAGACAGGAGAGTACAATGAGGTAATTAACTAATAACATGAACAGGAACAACCAAATAAGGACACAAAGGGAGAAACCATAATCGACAGTCCACAGGGGTGTGACAACTACATCTCATTGCATTTTTAGTATGAACACACTTGTCACATAAATGGAGTAGACCTACGTTTTACAGGACAATATTTCAAATAATAATTTCAATTTCATGTTTAATTCAATGTCTTACTTGTCAATTGTAATTATTTGTTAAATTTACTAGCAATTTTTTTCAGTGTTGTTATATTATAAAATAACTTCAGTGTAGTTATATTATAGAATAGGACAAAAATATGCCAAATGAGACAGATCATGAGCTCTTTTTGGGGGCCATCTTCCCTCCCGCTCTTCGTCCCTCCCACCTAGATGTGAACAATCATGAGTCAGTGTATGAATAATAAGCTATTTAATCATCTTTAAACAGTTTCCACTCTTCTGATGGATCCCTCAGCTGTCATCCTCAGTCTTCCACTTATTGAAGTGTTTTACCTTGCCCTGACATGTTCGCCCATTACCCATATTTATTGATGCAATACCTCACTCTGGAGACCGAGGAACGATAGTATGGCCCCCAGCTGCTTTGCAATCAGGTCATTATTCTAAATGTGCTTTGTAGAAACGTGTAGAGTTCACACAAAAGTAATTATTACCAGCCACACAGAACAAGTGCTTTATGATTTAGATACATTTGTTCATAATGAATGGTTTTGGGAATATTTAGAACCTCGTCTTGGGCAAATCCACTACAAACATCTAACATGTAAATATACAGTTTTATTAGAAACCAGCTGATGATATTTATGATTACTGTGATAATAGATTAATTGCTAGTATAAGAGAAACCTTCATAAATGGGATTTTAATTTCTCTTCTTTCCTTATCACTCTCTTTTAAAACACACGTTTTCCCAAATCCTATCTTAAGTCTACTTCCATTATATCCCAGTTATTTCATGCTTGTGTGAAAGGATTATGTGACTTCAATTCAGATTGTAAGTAGTACCTTCTCCTTGCATGCAGGTTCATTACAGACCCATCATTTGCATTTTGTTGCTGATTGAACCTGATTGAATGCTGCATCCCACATTCCTCCAGCCAGAGCAGGGTGGAACGTGGACATTCTGTCTAATTAAAAGGATTAAATCCATCTGCCCAGTCTTGTGAAAACCTTATTTAATTCTGCGTATTGAATTTTCACCTTGCTGTTTTCCTGGTTTATTCAAATTTACTACACAGTTTATTTATTATTTTAAAGGTTGAGTAAAGAGCAAACTGGTACAAACATGGACGCACAAGTGTTTTTGTGATATAGTACCAAGAAACTATACCAAGGAACTCTATAGCCTAAATATTACAAATATAAGTGAATAAATATTAAATATATAATTTAAAAAAACATCACAACATTATTTTCCAAGGTGCTGTGATGAAGAAGAAAAAAACAAGGAAAAATATAATTCCAAATCTCAAGTAAACATGGTTTTCTCACATTTACATGCTCTAGAATAGCAGGTTTTTGATATCAGCAGATTGTGGTGCCATGTAAACCCGGTTCCTCAAATCTTCACTAAGGGCCAATGCGCTTGCAGAGTTTTCGCTCCAACGCTTGATCAAACTATTTTTCTAATGATCAATAAGTGCTTGATTAGCTGGTTTAGGTGTGTTTGATTAGGGTTAGAGCTAAACTTAGCAGGAAAGTGGCTCTCGTGGGTCAGATTTGAGAACCCCTGGCGTAAACACTCTCAGGGTTAGTTTAATGACAAACAAATAAATCCAAATGTCTACCTAACGCCTTGAACACCCAGACCATAACTATGAAGATAACTGTTTGCATCCACACCATTGCATGATAACATTATCAGTTCGCGTTGCAATTCTATCCTCTCTGCTTTAATACTCCTAGCTCTTTACTTCATTTGTTTTCTGGGGGATCCTTCTGAAAGTGATAATGTTCCTCTGTGCCATTATCGTTATGTTGTGATGTGAATACTTTTACACTCAAACTATTTTAAAGGGGTCATATGATGCCATTTAAATTTTTCCTTTCTCTTTGGAGTGTTACAAGCTCTTGGTGCATAAAGAAGATCTGTAAAGTTGCAAAAATCCAAAGAGATATTCTTTATAAAAGTTAAGAGTCAGCCACACCTACCTTTGTCAAAATCGACGTGTTTTAGAAAGGCGGGGCATAGAGGAGAAACAATAACAGTATGTGGAAAATAATGGGTTTTTTTTTACCTTAAACCGCATAAACACATTTCATTACACCAAATACACAAAATAATGTTCTTTTTAGCAACATCGTATGACCCCTTTAAAACCATAGTTATTTTCCTCAGTGTGAACAGGCCTTGACCCGTCATTAGCCAACAGATATATCAATAAATGAAACTACTCGACAGGATTTTCTCCACAGGGCATTAGGTCAAAAATCAAAAATTCTGCTCAGGTGAAGTGAGGAACATGTCCCAAGGGGAGTTCTCATGGTGTGTTGAGGGATCTGGCAATGCTGTGACAGCTGTGGGAGTAAAGTAAGTGAAAGTGTGAAAGCGAGTCTTTGGAGGTGTTTTCCGCTTTTCTAGGATATCCCAGTGGCTATCTCAACAGCCTGAAAGTGAGATGAAAGTGGAAAGTTTGAAACGCTTGGACAAGGACAGAGAAACGCCGGAATTCTGTGGATAATTTTGACATGCCACTGTGAGTACAACATCTGCTAAAATGAAGGAGAAAAATTCAGGGTTTTGATTTCTGAATATTAATCACCTCAGAAACACAGTCTCCTGAGACAGATGACTGCTTACAGTAAGTAATAGGACACCGTTATTTTAGACACATCAAATGTCATCTTTGACACTTTGGCAAACAGAAGCTCTCGATGGCTTTTCTACATCAGTAAATTACAGAACAGATATGTCTGTTGACGTAATGGTATAGTCTAGACTAGCTTCACATTCAGACATAGTTAATGTACAATACAGACAGCAATACATAATTCATGAATTCAGTATTCTATGAACCTAACAGGATTCGTAAACATTTGTATGTCTCTATCTTAAAATGTTAAAATGTACGTCTTAAGCTTAAAATGCTTATGACAAAAGTATTGAGACACTTATTTTGAGATAATTTGGTTAAAGTTTATTACAAAAATGGCTCATAAAAGAACAAAATGAATTTTGTTCAGACAAAAGGTTTAGCATAATTTGTTTGCAGATGCCACTTGATTTGATATTTTCTTATAAAATTCAGTGAAATTCAGACTTTTTAAGTGTGGCTTAATGGGTTTGTTCACCCAAACAAACAAAGGCCTCCTGTAGCGAATCGAGTGTGTATTCTGCACAGCCAGAAACCTTATCCATCATTCAAAACGTAACTAAGATGCACTTTACCTTACTTGCGCCAGCGTTCTGCTACACGACGCGCTCTGGGCGTATGACTTAATGGATTCATGGCTGGGCCCCCGGCGCGATCGTGCCAGTGAGTCTCGTGAAAACCTCATGAAAACCTGTTAAAGGATCCACAGGAAGCAAGTCATCCTTACGGTTTAGCAAAGAAAACCATCTCCTCTTGGCTTATATCGAACAATCCTCCAACCTTCTTCTTTACCACTCCTCGTTTATTACTCTAATTCTTGACCGTTGTTTTGTTTGATCTCTCCATGCGGCACGTCTGACGGCGGCCTGCGCCTTAAGGCCGAACCCGCATAAACGTCACATAAGATCCCCAACACAACGCCTTCCCTTTTACAACATTGAGCTGCAAGCTAGATAAAGATGATTATTGCCCTACTTTTCTGAATAGGATATTCTTTCTACAACCAGAATCCCTGCACTCGAGTCGCTACATACAGCAGCCCTGATGTTTCCCCCCCCCTAGCCGGGAGACCTCTTTTTTTTATATGATGGCTCTTTATTTCACACTTCTTTGGCTGACTGCACTGGCAACAACCCTCATTATTTTCCATTAACACCATAATCAGCTGACCCTTACTCGAAGATCAAAGACCATTTTTTATATAACTCCGACTGGATTCGTCTGAAAGAAGAAAGTCATGTACACCTAGGATGACTTGAGGGTGAGTAATTTATGGGCTAATTTTCAATTTTGGGTGAATTAACCCTTTAAGTGCCCAAACGCTTCTTCCAATCACTCTATATCTATATACTGACAAATATCAAAGCCAACCTTGCAGGTTACACAGGTTGTCAACATTCTGTTTCATCCCCTCAGTCCAGCCCTCCATGGAAGAATCTCCAGACGCACAACTCGCGCACATAGCGTCGGATGGCTTCGTCGCAAATACCCCCAAATCTGCATAACGCTCAGCTCTGCCTAGAATTCCTCCACAAGCATCTCTCCCCTCACAATCCTCCCCTTCTGTCTTCCCTTCCTCCTCCTCCGGGGAGTCAGGGGATCTTTTAACAAAACAAATCTGAATGCAATTTCAAATTATTTCCACTTGACTCAGTGATGTATAAAGGGAGCACTGCAATTAGCAGCACTCTTTGATACTTCTCTCTCCAGTGATCCAGCAGACAAATGCATTACTATCCTTGCACCCTCTCTTCACCACTGCAGTCCAAGCATTTTGATGTGGGTAGGAGTGAAATCTCAGCTGCTGTAACTAAAACCAAAACTCCACAATGCCAAGAGTTGTGCGCTCCTGGGAGCACCAGACGTATTATGTTCGAGGCGCGCGCGTCAAAGGGCTTAATGAAATATCTATCTGAGGTGGGAAGCAATTAACCTATATTAGTTTGAGATGTGTTGCTATAGCTGTCAAAGAGTATGCAAGACTCTTTGCTTCTGCAGTCAACTTATACCAGAATGTACAGTGTGGGCCTCTGAACAGCAGCTCGTTTACAAGTTCAACTCTATACTGTGGCTAGTGAAAGAAAAGAGTGTTAGCTATCATTTTTGGCATCTTTTTCTTCAATCCAACCTATAGGACTGACTGTCTGCCTTGTTATTTTGCAAGTGATGAAATGAGATATTGTACCTATAATAAAGAGCCGTTGGCGTCAGCATGAAGCCAAGGCAGTTGTTTTCTTCTGAAAGGAGCAAACTGATTGTGCGGAAATAGTAGAAAGAAAACTGGACCTTTTGTTCTCACATTGTGGTTAGCTTATGAGGTGCTAAATAGACAATGTGTGAGACAGGCATTATTTTACATATTAATGAGATGCTGTGTTAATAACAATTTGTTCACTCATTCTTTATATAGGAATGAAAACTGTACACTACCGTTCACATTTTTTTAAAATAAATTAATACTTTTATTCAGCGAGAATGCATTAAATTGATCAATAGTGACAGTAAAGACTTTTATAATTTTTTTATCTATTGTTGTTCAGTTAAATTTTTTAATAAGGCTTCTTTTGAACTTTCTATTCTTTAAAGAATCCTGAAAAAAATGTATCACAGTTTCCACATAAATATTAAGCAGCACAACTGTTTTCAACATTGATGATAATAAATGTTTCTTGACCACCAAATCAGCATGATTTCTAATGGATCATGTGACACTGAAGACTGGAGTAATGGCTGCTGAAAACCAGCTTTACCATCACGGATAAATTACATTTTAAAATAAAACGGTATTTTAAACTGTAATAACATTTTGCAATATTACTGTTTTTACTTTATTTTTATCAAATAAATGCAGCCTTGAAGAGCATAAGAAACTTCTTTACAAAACATGAAAAAAATCTACTTTTGAACTTAGTCTCCCTATGGTACAATATGTTAAAATATGGGCATACCTAGCCCAGAAAAGCTTCAGTAACGTTCAGTAGCTGTTGTTTTCCCAACACACCGTTCTCCAGGTGGGAGAAAAAAAGGCTTGAAAGGATTATAAACCCCTGCTTGAGGAAAAGAAATCCCCACAGTCTAACCTGATTGTGCACTAAAGAGAGAAGGGGGTACAGACGAGACCTAACCTTTTGTACCTTGACAGGTCAGTCTCAGAAAGGCGTTGAAGGAACAATAGCTTATGGCGTCTGAACTTTAGAAGGAGCATCTGAGCCCCGATGATTCCATCTCCTCTGCTCATTATAGACCAGAATACATAGATCAGAATAACTCATTAAGGTTATGTACAGTTTAATGTTTTCTAGATGGAAGAAAAACTTTTGTTTCTTTTAATAAATAAGTTCCCTTATTCAAAATTATGTCATCATTTACTCACCTTTATGTTGTTCCAAACTGTTTGACTTTCTTTTTTCCCTCGAACTAAAGTTAAAGTTCTGGTTGTTTTTATTCATGCAATTACAAAGAATGGAGACTAAAGATTCCAAGTTTCAAAAAGGATGCAAAAGAAAAAAAAGTCACAAAAAATAAGTTATTTTGTAAGGACGACTGTAGTCAGTTTGAAAGGACAATATATAACATTGTCTTTGCAAGTCATAGCATAGCGTGTGTGTGAACAGAATGTTCCACTGAAGAAAGTAAGTCATACAGGTTTGGAATGACATAAGGGTGAATAAATGATGACAGAATACTAATAACTTACTATGATTCAGGTCTGGAAGATATTATCTTGTGTTGACAAGGAAATATCATATTTGGTGCAAAGGTACACATTTTGACTGCAAGAGCAAAAATGTCTGGAATAATGCAAACACATTAAACACATTAAATTAGCACTTCATTTAATGCATTTAACATATAAATTAACAGATCTCAGCATTTGAAAGCATGGGTTTAATTAGTCTTTTAAGAGTCAAAATGTTCTTTTTCATACTCCTACATTCATCAACATCAACAATTACAAAAAGTAATCATCTTATAATAGAGCTAGCAGTCTCAAACCATCTATGACACTTGTATGTATGCCTGTTCCCCCATGATAGCCCTCAGACTTCTGAAACTGAAGCAGAAAATCTAAGAATGACAATAAGCTATGTGAGAATCATTCATTAGAAAAAAAAAGTCATGCCCATGGACACCTTTATCGGACGTTCGTTATCTGGCTTTTTCTCAGCTCTGGCCTTGTCCTTATGACAGATTTATCAGCTGGGGGAAATTACAATTCAAATTGATTTATGAAATCACATTTAATTCCCACATGTGCCTATTAAATTTCTCTGCAGAAGCCCCTCTTCAACTTTTGTGCACCTCTGTTCCTTCCCTCCATCAATAACAATCAGTGAAAAACAAATGAACTCTAAACCCCACATTGCTCCTCACCATGCAAGAATCCATAAACACAGTATTACCCAGGCCACATTTTTCGGCATCATTTCACACTTGATCTGCTAGATAGTTTGCGTCTATGCATTCGGCTTCATTTACAAAATGTGCATTTCATTTCTAAGACACGAGAATAAAAAATAAAAAAAATAAAATACAATCAATCAATCAATATGAAGTTGTAATGAAGGAGCAGACTTCTCTGCTCTTTGTCCACACAGAATCACAGCAGCACTCTGTAGGATCTGTCTCACAACAGACCCACCTACATGATGGAGACATA
This sequence comes from Sinocyclocheilus anophthalmus, assembly GCA_018155175.1. NCBI lineage: Eukaryota > Metazoa > Chordata > Actinopteri > Cypriniformes > Cyprinidae > Sinocyclocheilus > Sinocyclocheilus anophthalmus. The sequence goes on along the minus strand of JADLZN010010386.1, from coordinate 11,033 downwards.
CACATCAAACCAGCACATTCCATGGAAGGTTGTTGAGGTTCGTTTCTCCAGCCATCTGTAGTCGTAAAACTCATGCTCCATCGAGTAAGGTGAAAGCATTTCCTGGACTGTTTGGCTATATCTCAAGATAAGCTAAAAAGGACAGTACTTTAACGGTGCTTAAAATGGTTTTACGGGCTTGCAAAGAGCAGATAGAAATACCCTCATGACCAGTGGACGCATAAATTGCTAAACTCCGATCAACAAAAGAGACAATTTTATGGCTCCCTGTCCAGCAGGAGACTTTCCAGGAAATGTCCAGAGCTGACCTGATAGTGACCGGAGAACTCGGGACATTTTCCCGCCGCACTCAAAAGAAAGAGACAAGATGTCGTTTGACACCGTGTGCTAAGAATGGAAAGTTATGTAAAAGTATCGGAGCAATATATTCACAAATAATATGTTTTATGTCTTATATATGTTTGATGTGTTTCATGTAATTGGTGCAACTTTAACCAGTGTTTAATTACACCTTTTTAGGAAATAAGGATATTAAAAATGTGTAATATGTGAAGTTTAATCTTGAACAAAGAAACAGACGCGAATAGAAAACCAGAATCAGAGGTTGAAATGAACGTAGACTTGATAGTAGGACAATTGAAAGAGGTTACAGAGACTTTGATAGACGAGATAATAATCGATATGAAATTATAGAGAGCTGGCCTGATTAAATGAGAGTCTCTGGTAAGTAGCACCAATCAGACACTTAAGCGAAGTCGAATTGGGCAAAGCCAGCGTCAGGGGACGGAATTATGCCACAGAGCAAAAACCCAATTGACGAAAGAATCCAGGGGTTTTTTGGTTAGATGCTGGACTTGCAAACAAGTTATCCGGGCGTCTCGTGGCGCTGTGTTAGAGCACCTGAGGAGTGATCCATTTACCTCAAAGCGACCAGCAAACTAAAACTCAACACTTCAGTGATACTTCGTTGAAATCGTCAACAAACTTTAAAGTCTTGCACACTAAGACTCTCAGCAGTTTGCTTGCGCCTCTGCGTCATCACAACTCACGGGGGGTTTCCCAAAGGACGTCATCCTGACGTCACCGACCAATCAGTAACGGGGGTCCCTTAAAGACATCCAGGAAGCCCGCGTCAGCCACGGAGTCACCTCAGCTGTCAACCAACAGAACTCAAGTAAACAACAACTCTCTAATCTGAACTGGTGAATTTAGATTCGTTGCTCTGTGAATTCTTAAGGTGAATTCCCATCCCTCGTGAAAACGAGATAGAACTATGAAACTCAGAACTCCGTTAACAGAATTTCCTTCCTCTGAACTGTATGTTTGCGTGTTTTAGCTTAAGTTTATGTAATCAAGAATAGCCAATAAATTTCATGTTTCATTTACAAATACTCAATTGTCTGGTGTCATATAATCTCCGTGTCAACTCTATTGCCAAAAGATCCTTGCTTGTTACCTTAGCTCGTAGCTTACGCATAATAATTACCTCTGTTAAGAGCTCACAAATAATCATAACTGTATTTCACCCGTGGCCAGGGAGAATACAAAATTTACATATTCAATTGGTAATATACACTGACATCAACTTCTCGCTGGTCGAGTAGCTGATAAAAGTATAAACTATTGAAAGTCAAAGTCAGTTTTGATCAAGTGGACCTCGAATTCTCAGATCGAGTTCTTTTAAACCTGAGCTAGAAATAAACCTGAATGAATTAATAATGATTAATTCCCTTACAACTAAGTAAAATTATTACATATGGTGGAGAATGCGGGCAAGATTGACTGAAAAATTAATGATACCAAGATAATATTATGAATTTTGTCTGTTTTTATCCGGAAAAATAGATAAAAGACAAAAGAAACTGAATTTGTTGTGTTATTTGGTTATGTATTTTAGCACGGAAGAGCGTGTTGTTTGAATATGAAACTCGAGTTGTTCTTTAAAGAATTGAACTGCAGAAAAACGTTTTAATTTGTCCAACGAGACAAAATAAGTCGCGTCAGAGCGCACAAGAAAGAAACGGGCGTTTTTCCCCGTTTACTTTCTGTAAAAGGCCTACAGAGTTTGATTTGTATAAGTGCGTGTTCCACTTTCAAATGCAGAGCTCTGCTATTGTCTCCCCAGTCTGAGGAAATCAGTGTAGCTAGCTGACAACCCTCTTGACATTTAATTCACTAGAAACTAGTGGACTTGAAACGCGGTGCTCAGGAAGAGTGTCCAGACGATATTCACTTTGGGAGAACTAGGAAACTTGATCAAGTGAAAGGTGGTTAAATCCACGTGTGTTTTGTCTGTAATAAGACATGTGCTGATATCCGCCGAAGATATCGTTGACAGTTATTGTATTAATTGCAATAAATCGATACGTTAATTCACCTCACTCTGACGAGTTGAGTGCTAGATAGGAATATAAATGGTGTTTTTTTTTTGTGGTGGTGTAAAGTGCAAGACGCGCCGACGTCTCACTGACAACCACAGCCAGGAAGTTCATGCTGTGGACGTTGCCATAGTAACAAGTCGTAAACCGGATGTCGAAGGAAACCGTTTCCGGAGGGAACTTCCAGCGCCATTTTGAGCTGTTTGTAAACAAATAGCCAAGCTAAGCTATTAGCATTTAAGGCTAGTGGTTAGCACGTAGCATTTGTGTGGTCTCACATGCAGAAAATGTGTTGCAGTGTTGAAGGGACTCGAGCAGGTACACCTGACGTCTTTCGCTATTTCGCCTTTCTCATCTCTCTCTCTCCTCTTCTCCCATTGAAAAGAACAGACAGATGCAAACTTTATAAACCTTATTGCAATGTGATTTTAACCAAAAACGTCAGATGAGCGATCTCACAAGTACTTATAATCACGTTGGTTTAAAAGGTTGGATTCTCCACTTCAGCGTGGTACTATCCTCAGTAAACTGCTACCGTGGTGGTGTTATTAACAATTAATCCTGGCCAGCCTAGGCCGTTTTACTGTAATGCTACGTTGTTTAATTCAGCTATAACGCCCTTATAATTTTATGGACATCGGTAAATATCAATTTGCTATACTTAAGGATTTGAAATTGTGAAGTACATCCTAAATTAATTACAAATTTGGAATTTACATTCCATTTCCTAAATTAATTACAAATTTGGAATTTACATTTCAGTTCATAAATTAATTACAGATGTGAAATTTTAATTTCATGTAAAATTAATTTCAGGTCCTGCTTCCACATGGCAACAGTGTTTACTGATGAAATTTGATTATAGGCGCTATTAGGGTTTAAAGACAACGACATTAGAAGTTTAAGCTTTAAGGATAACAAGTTACTAATACTGATTTCACGATTAATTACGTATTTGGAATTTTAATTTCATTTAATAAATAATTACAGGTCCTGTGTTTCATATTGCCACGTTATTTGCTGATCAGTCAGCTATAATTTCGTTGCTAATTTTAATAACAAACATCATAAAAAATTGTAATCCTTAACCATCAATAAGGCAATAACATTTTTAGTTCAGGACTATCATTAGGGTTTGAGTCATCCTGCTTCAAGATATAAATTGATTAATAGTAATTTTAATTACTCTCATCAATTTTAATGATAACACCTTTAAATTTTAACCAGGAAATACCATTGCTAACCCTAAATTCTAATTTAATTAGCAAATGGGCCTTCTTTCCCTCTCCCTTTCAGTTAATTAATTTAATACATTGGGAGAGCGAAACTTTTCTCTCTCTTCTGCTTCTCTCTCTCAGCCGTTTCCTTTTGAGTTGACGACTGCGGTTGCTTTGCTGGGAGGTTGCCTATGGAAATCACAGAGCAGGAATTTTGAAGAAATTGAACAGGTATTTTGTGAAACTTGAGAACGCCGTTTCAAAATTGTCTTCCATTTACCTGTCACTTGCTTTAGAAACCCTACCTAGCTAAGAAGACTGACCCGCCACAATTTGAACAATCATCCAGAAACGAAAAATTGGTGACTGGTGTCAATCGTAACAGCTAAAACCCAATACTGTCATTTTATTGTTTTCCTTCACACGGAGAAATTTTAATAACAATCACAGTCCTTTGGTTTTAAGAAATCCATATTCCCAAACGCCGGTTTAGAAGCATCCTTCTAAATCAAACTTAAACAAAAGGAAAAAGAAGAAAATTAAATTATCCTCATTCTGCTACCAGAAAAGGGTATTTTGTTGTTTTATCTTTCCCTCTCATCTTACCATTTACTTTCTTTCTTTTCAAAAGAAAAAATTAACTTTTCTCTTACAGGAAAATTGGAAGCAGCCAATTACTATCCTGTCCACTGCTCAGTGTTGTTCTTTTCTTTTCCTTTCATCCCTCCGTTCTCTAGCTGTGCTACCTGTGTGCTTACTAATTTTCCCCACAGAGACTACAAATTAGGAGCACGCCCACCAGAGAATCACAGTAACCGAGAACTACACTCACCTGTCTCCTTACACACTCAGTTCAAACCACAGTGACATTGCACACTTACACCTTGTTGTGCCTTGTTTTGTTTTGTTTTGTTTGTTTCCTATTATTCAAGGTCTGTATCAGTCTAGGTTCTTGATCTACCTCACTGTGCCAAAACATGTCTCGCACAATAGACTCTGTTGGCCACTGGGAAGACCTCGAAACCTGGCTAAGTGTTACAACATACAGCCTCCTACCTAAGGCTGCTGAAACACTGAGGCATCAGACACAAGACCAGCTGGATGACGACATAGCAAACCTCATGAAACAAGACCCAAGTCAGAGCTACAGTCACAAAGAATTAGCAAAGATTACACCGGCTCCTTAAGAAACACACTCACGCCACCCTCACAGCTGAGCGACAGGCACGCTGCCCATCTCCAGCAGGAGCTAACACGCGCACAACGATGCGTCGAGCAGCTAGAACTGGAGGCTCAGGAATGACGGGAAGGGCCTGATGAAGTGGAACAAGGCGCAGAGGAGGAGATCACTAGGCTAAAAGAAACCCTAGCAACCGCTAGCCAAGAAATGGAACGAGGCAAGGCTGACCACGCTGATCTCTCCAGCAAGCTGCAATATGCCGAACAGCTCCTGGAAAAGGCAAAGGCCGACTTCAGAGACAAGAACGGCCGAATCAAAGCCCTGGAAACTCACCTGGATGAGTCAAGAAACAAGATCAGTCACCTAACACAACAGCTGGACTACATCAAATAGAAGTCCGACAGCATAAGAGAGGAACTCAGACATGCCTACAAGCTGCGCCCTGAGCCTACAAGGACCAGACGAGCACCAGTCTCACCCCTGCCTAGCAGGACCGGGTCACCTGTTCCTCTACTGACACGTGAGCAAAAGGGGAAGGGGACACCGGGGGGCAGGCTGCAACATTCACGGACTCCCTTGACTTGAACGCCGTGGGTGGCCACCCATTTGTTTGTTAAAGCTAAGAGAACTTGCTCCAGCCAGCCACAGAGCATTGCATGGCTTGGACCTCAAAGATCTCGACAAACTTGCCAGAAACATTGGCAAATTCACCCCAAGTGTGCCAGGTAGCCAGGATGTCCAAGCTTATCTGCAAGACATCGATTTCCATCTGGAAATGAGGCTCAATGTCACGGACAAAGCTAGACTCTATTTGCTCCCAGAACAACAGCCAGCACCTGACGTACGAAGGTTCCTGGACATGTCAACCTGCCACACAAAGGCGGACTACGCAAGGACCTCCCTACCGAGAGGACTCATAAAGAATTCGCCGCCTGAGTCAGAAACCAAGGGGACTCGGTGGTGCCAGGAGACACGAGAAAAGGACAGTAAGGGCAAATCGCATCAAGCTAGCTACAGCGACTCAGATGCGCATACTTCGGAATAGCATGAACCGAACAGGGAAGAGGATCTAAACTTCAAAAATCTCTCTTCCTGAGAAAACTTCCTCCGGAGTAAGCCACCAATCGGGCGTCTCGCATGTCCGCGGACACTGAAGGCTCAACAGGCGTGACGTGGCCACAGACAAGCCTACGGCAAAACAGAAGAAAGAAAATGGCCTGCAGGAACAAACGGGAGGCGCAAAATACCAAAAGTTCTTGACTTCAACACTCAAAGTCAAGGTTTGGCTCTAGAGGGCGCCCAACATCAAGACCTTGCCAAGCCGCCACAAAAAAGAGTGGAACACACCCTTGTCCAACAGAGAACGAGACTCCCATGTTGGTACCCGACCTAAACAGAGGAACAACCATTGGGATGGACCGCGTGGACGACAACACTCACCTGGACATCACTGGGAAAAATCTTGGGACCAATCCAGACCTCGTGATAATCAATGGGACAGATTGTGGAATCAGCCCAACTTGTTTGGAAACTCAAGGGGAAAAGGCTCATGGGAATCCAACGGAGCCTCCAAGGGAAAACGACAGACACACTCTGGAGCCACCAGTCCAAGGAATCAACGGAGGAACTCGCAAAGATTCCAAGCTGACTGAGCTCAAATTGAATCCACACAAGAACAAAAGACATTACCGTGTTTCGACTCACAAGAGCTAAGGAAAATGATGATGAAAGAGTTCTTCCACCGAAAGGGGGAGGACCGGAAGTGGGAAAAGAAAGAGAAACCAGAGTCAGCCTGACTAGCAGTCGGAAGAGAAGGCAGCGACCAGCTGACCCAACCAACCACAAAGAACAGCACTCCTTCACCTCACTCCCAGAGAACAATAACCTCTATAACTTCAGACGGACAAGAAATCCTACCTGAACAACCCACAAAACAGTCAGAAACTGACCCAACACATGATGCGTCAGATCACAGCAGCGTCCGACAAACACCTGCTGACAAAACCACTCAAGTTCCTGTAAGTGCTGTCTTGGTCATCTGCCACTCCTCCGACGAACACCTGATCAGTCCTGACATCCTACCTGTCTCTTCCCAAACTCCAGTCCCTCAACTACTGAGCGACCTCATTGAGAAAGGTATAGCACGAAAGTTTACCTCTCCATCATCATCGAACGCCACATAAAAGTCGATAGCCCTCTGACCGGGGAGAAGAAACGCACTCTAAGTCAGTCTGAACTCCTGAAGAAGTCAAAGAAAGAAAACAAAGAGGGTCTAATAGCACCCTCAACTCAAGGTTGCGAGATGAACCTTCAAGGGTAATTCACACAGGGCCTACAAACCTAAAACACATGTCACCCCACTTCACCTAAACTGTGGCCTCAATGGACCGTTCACCCTCGTTTACCTATCACCACTCACCGTATCTCACTCCTCATGTTGGAAACAGACCTGCTTAATCGCTTTGAACCCTTACTTGACTTCAAGCAACTAAAGATATGGACGCAAGTCCGTGAGCCTCTGCTCTTCCAGTCAGTAGACTCCAACGAGTTGCAGTGTCAAACCACAGACACCGCCGACAACTCACTGACTGATGATGCAATGTAAAAAGCCAGGGCCAGGGCCAAGCTCAATTCCAAGCAGCAAGAACCTGGACCCTCTCCTCTGCTCATTGCAGGCGCCTAACCCAGACTGAGGCCCCCTTCGAATCATGACTGCCATAAATATCCACGACACATCAGTGTCCGACGCAGAATTAGCCCTGTGGGCGGAGAACTCAGATATCAGCCTGAAGCTATTCAGAGCATTAAATCAAGGACAGCAGAGCCTCCCAAATGTCAGACCAGTCGCGTGTCCCCTCTCAGTCCATTGGTCGACAAACATGGCTACCTCAAGGTTGGCATCGCGTGTGGATTGCACAGGACAGCAAGACACCTGGTCAATACTTCTCGTTGTCCCCAAACCACCCTCCCTCAATGCATGCAGCAGATATGGAGCGGACATCATGGTCCGTGCTCCCTGAACTGTGTGAGACATGGTGAACGACGTCAGTAGGTGCGCCCCTGTCACCACCAACTGACCACGGCAGTAACCTCAAAGAGCACTCAGCTCGATTCCTGGTTCAATGTTACAATGCCAGAGAAGACTGCCACCCATGATCACGGGAGCATCAGGCAGCTGCATACCATGCTCCCAAGAGAGTCGAGTCCAGTCAGATGCAGCCGTACCGCCACTGACTCATGACATAAGTACGACCTGGCCCACCTCTCTCTGAGCAGAGGTCAGCTAGGCTTCTGGCCAAAGCACCGTCTGCACAACAGAGAACAGCCACTAGTGCAATAGAATAGGGGACTGATGGGACAGATGCCCACGGAGCCCTCAATTTGAAAGGAGTACGATTCGTGCACGTGTACCACAGCATGAGAGACAAACAAACAGTTGTCACCGGCCGCTAGCGCCAATCACCCATTCCCACAAAGACCACAGGTCACCATGGGTGGCTTATTAACCCAGACGTGCACAACTAAAAGTTTGGAGTAAATACGCTCACGGTGCCGGTTATTAGGCCAATCCCTATAACATGTACGAAAGACTTGTCAAGATGGAGCCTATGCCTATGCCCGTAGTAACGTTCACGAGACCAATGAGAACCGACAACTGCCAGTCAATTCTATTCTGCCACTGTGCCAGATGGAAATAAGCGCTCGTCGATCAGCAAATATCACAAGACAAGACGACACGCACGGGCCAGTCACGCTGATACTAACGCAGCCCACAACAGAGAATCCACCTGCACAGGTGACAATTAAGTGACAGAGCCATCGACTACTGACTTACACCATGGAGAACCCTACATCGGGTTCGAACCGCACACATCCAAACAGATCTGAGAGATGAGGGTCGGATGTCCCTCCACAAGGCACGCGGACCGCCAAGGATTCATAGCAAGTTCTGTACCCATACAAGGATCTTTGCAAAAGGATCTCCCTGAGAGGATGTGGAGCATGACCAAAACATCCACCAGTGTGGCATCCCGACAAGCCCAACTGCACCCACGCCACATTGTTGCCGACAAGTACAAGATTCAATAGCGTCATGCAAGCCGAGTACTACAAGAATACAAGTGACGGGAATTGTGACTCCCCTGCGGGAACACAAAGAGACAGGAGGGGTCATCCGGCCCTTTGACAGCACATACTCTGCTCCGATATGGCCGGTCATGAAACCCAACGGCAAATGGCGGCCCACTATCGACTACCGCAAGTTGAACCAGCAAGTACCCTTGTCACGATGGCCAATGACCCAGTTGGACCAAGAGATTCCCAAAATCAAAGGCTCAACAATCCTTTCCACAATGGACGTCACCTCTGGATTTTGGACAATCCCCGTCCACCCTGATAACCAACACAAGCTGGCATTCACCTTTTCCAATCGACAATACACCTTCACACGGAGTCCCTTTGGCTATGCCAACTCACCAGATGAATTCAACATCTTCCTGAACAAACATGCCCTGATGCTAGAACCAGAGGCAACCTCGTTTACGTAGATGATGTGCTTTTGAAAAGCTCAAATGTGGCAGACCACCACAAAGAAATCGATCACGTCCTGAACCAGCTGACAACAGCAGGAGCAAAGATCGCCCTCCACAAAGGACAATGGTGCAAAACCAAATAAAATACGTCGGTCTGCTAATTGGACGGGACGGTATTGAACCACAGTACAGTTGCACCCAAGCAATCCAAAACATAAAGAAACCCACCAACATTTCTGAGCTACAAAGCTTTATGGGAGTGTGCAATTACTCACGACAGTTCAATTACTCAACTACGCTGACATTGCACGACCACTAACCTCCCTCCTGAGAAAGGACGAACCCTTCAACTGGTCTGAAGCCCAAGACAAGGCTATGAGCGAGCTCAAGCAACGTCTGTGCGCTGCACAATGCCTGGCCTACCCAGACCCAGGAAAAGGTTCTATATCGGACGCTGGCATTCTCCAGTAATCACGGGCGCTAGTCGGCGGCCTGTACCAGCTCCATGACAAAGACAAACGAGTGGTCGCTTATGCCAGCAAAACATTGCTTCCCCCAGAATGCAAATACTCAGACTGCGAAAAAGCTTTGTTTTGCACTGTGTGGGCCATCCAGCGTTTATCCAACTACATTGGAGCTCAGAAGGTTATCATTGAAACCTGTCACCAGCCAGTAACCTTCCTCAACAGCCAACGAATCAGGGATGGCAGGGTAACCAACGCATGCATTGCTACTTGGCTAATGACGCTCCAAGGACGGGACGTCGAAGCAAGATATGCCCAAAACCACAGATCATATCTAGGAAACGGGCTAGCAGCCTGCCAAAACTGTTCAACGGATACGCTGCACACAGCAGCAGAACCCAAAAAACCGTTACCGCCACAACTGACAAACCACAGGTACTTCGAGGAGAATGTGTGCGAAGGGATGCCCACAACATACGTCGATGGCTGCTCCTACAATCAACAAGGCAACTTGAAAGCTGGAGCGGGAGTAATCTGGCTCAACAATGACCCTTGCCCGCCGCAACAATTCAAATTAGGCCCTCACTCATCGCAATACGCAGAAATTGCGGCCATCCTCATATCCCTACAATGTGCTGCATCCCACAACATTAAAGAACTCCTCATATGTACTGACTCGAACTACGCCCGTCTAAGCTTCACATCCCATCTAGCTGGATGGAAACAGAATAGATTCAAGACAGCTAACAACAAACCTGTCAAACATTAGGAACTCTTCCAAGCATGCGAAGCCATTGTCACTGAACATGACATGTATCGTTTATTGGAAAAAAAAAAAAGGATCCGAGGCCCACTCCGGTTCAACAGGACACGACAAGATTCACTTGACCAAATGATGTCCCTCGCCAAGCAGTGTGGGGACATTACACGCGGAAGCGTCTTGGACATGTCCTGCCCTCCCACACACCCCATCAGTGGCTGCTATCACCCGCCGCCAGCATGCCACTGGCGTGCAAACCCCCACCTCATCCCACATTGAGCTCTCACCTCAATTCGCCACTGATGACCTCCTCACCCTCCAAGCTTCGGATCCAACACTACAAACTATTGCAGCTCACCTTTCAGACCAATTAACTCATCCCATTCCCACCTCCGACCTAGCCACTTCCTATGACCTCCGCACCCTCAACTCTATCAAGCACATGCTGCATCTCAAAGACGGTGTCCTCACATATGTCCCTGAGCCCCTCACTGCGCCAAAA
>JADLZN010010385.1:0-44625 GCA_018155175.1 Sinocyclocheilus anophthalmus | reverse complement strand
AGACTGTTTGTGTGGAAGAATGGGCCAAAATCATACCTGAGCAATGCATGCCACTAGTTTCTCCATACAGGAGGCGTCTTAAAGCTGTCATTAACAACAAAGGCTTTAGTACGAAGTATTAAATACATTTCAGTAAACGTGTTCAATACTTTTTCCCTGGGTCAGTCCATTTTATTACACGGAACGTATTTGTATTGTTTTATTTGTATGTATGGATTACTTGGGTTGTTAACGACATCTGGTGAAAATTTAATGTCAACAGCGCCTTTGGAAATATATTTACTGAGAAAATGGTGATGTGTTCAATACTTATTTTACCCGCTATAGATAGATAGATATATCTATTATATATCTATATATAATATATATATATATATATTAATACACTAGGATAGATATATTTAGTACTGGGCCAATGATTACAATTGTTAATTGCGATAATCACATGATTTTTTTTTCGGCAATTAATCGCATTATGCACAATCACCTATATATATATATATATATATATCCACCACTGTGCTGTAAAAGACTGGTCTTTAGTTATCAGAAAAGTTTGTTTGCAGTTGATTGCTGATAAAGGTGGCACAAACAGATTTTAAGTTTTAAGGGTAATGAGTTCCCTTCATTCGGGTCACGTCTCACGTCACGTCGGATGACCGACGGAATTGGGTTCTCGCTTAGAGGGACCAATCTACTTTGAGTGTAAACTAAACGAGACAATGCACATTGGCTTGCGATTATTGCATCCAGCTGCTGCTTATCACAGCGTGAGTATAAGTAGGCAGCAGATGCAGCGCATATTCAGCCTTTCGCTTCGATCCGAGCGATCACCTCGTTCTGCTCCTGACTACTCTACTGAGAGAAGACTGAACGAGTTCAGCGCGCTCTTGGAGAGCTTTTCGTGTTGGCGGACGGCGCTTCAGCGGTGGTGGTTTCCCGTGTCGAGTGGGTTGCACACATCAGGCTGCACTACCCCCTGTTTGTGTTGCAGATGATCATCTCCCCTGTGTACCTCAGCACGCTAAAATAGCTTTTTCCCCTAAAAGAACAATTTCGGGTGCGTCTTTCTAAAGACTACGTTGCTTGGCAAACTTGACGTTACTTCTTTATAAAGACGATGTGGGTCTTGATATAGACAACGTATCACCCGGGCGTTCTTGGATGCGGTCGTTACTAGGGGGTTACAAGGGTCCCCCCGGTGGAGCGGTCGGTTGCGATGCAGTTGTGTCCTAATACCGCCTCCACCCGGCAGGGAGAACCGTGCCTCCCCTCCCGGGTCTGTAGGTACTGGACTGGCCAGCGATGCTTATACAGCCTGTGTAGAAGCTGTCTCCGCCTTACACGCTACTGCGTGATTGCAAGTGCACCAGGCCAAGTCACTGAGGGACTTGCACGAGGGTGGTCACGACCCGGAATTTCGCAGAGAACTTTGCACCGCGGTGGACCTTGCGCCACGAGTGATGAAGGTTACGGCGCGGTCTCTGGGTCGTGCGATGTCCCCTATGGTGGTCCAGGAGCGCCAATTCTGGCTGTGACTGGCTGACATGACAAGATATGATTCTTGAACGCCCCCGTGTCCCAGGCCGGCCTTTTCTGCGACACGGTGGAGAACTTGCCCAGCGGTTCTCCGCTGACCAAAGCAGACTGAGGCCATCAGGTACATCCTGCCCCGGCGTGCAGCTGCTGCCATCGCCAAGGGCTGCCAGGCCCCCTGCCACGCCGAAACAAGAGCAGCGCTCCTGCGGCCTTCAGCAAAGCTGTGCCGTGGAGCCGGTCGCAGGGCAGCCGCCCCCGCCCGTCCAGGCCCCCGCCAAACCTGGTGGCAAGCGAGAGAGCAAGAGGGCCAGAGACGGGCGACCCAGAGGTGGATGGACGTGCTCTTCAGGAGATGGTAAGAACACCACTCCCTCCCCCGGAGGAGGGACAGGTGGATAATCTTTTTATCTTTTTCCGCCACTGACCTCTCAGTCGGTGGTACCCAAATACTCAACAAAGAGCAATTCCTCTATTCTGGGTCCCCATAGGGTATGGGGGGTTGTGGATGATCTAGTGCGTATCACACTCACCCTCCTTTCTCGCCAGTGAGCAGCAGTGGGCGGGTCGGGAGGATGAACCAACGGACTAACCATGCACCCTCTGCTCGAACGCAGGTCTGTGTTACACACACCAGACCCCGCCTCTGACCGGCAAAGAGACGCCCGGGCCGGTTCCCTGCGTTCTTCCGCGCTGCCCCAATGCGGGTACGCCTGTAGTTCCGTTGATGCCACTAGCGCGGTGTCTGGGAGCTTGGCTTGAGCTACCCAGCCCATCCCGTCAATCCGAATGGACATACCCCATACCGAACCGTCAGGTTCGGCTATGCGATTCAGTCGCCCGGCACCCCCCCCCCCCCAAGTTCAGTGGCATCCGCTTCACATTAGTGAAGGCGGCCAATGCTCCTGTCTTGCGTTCAGAGATCGCAGTGCTTCTGGCGAAGGATGCGATATAGCCGGTCCCTCCAGCCGATATGAAGTCGGGGTTTTTACAGCTCCTACTTCATTGTACTCAAGATAGGCGGTGGGTTACGACCAATCTTGGACCTGTGTGTCTTGAACCGGGCCCTTCACAGGTTACCGTTCAAGATGTTGATGCATGAACGCATCTTCGGTGCATCGTCCCGGTCGCCCTGAAGGACGCGTACTTCATGTGTCGACCCTTCCGCACCACAGGCCATTGCTGTGGTTTGCGTCCGAAGGACGAGCATATCAGAAATAGGTCCTGCCCTCCGGGCTGTCCCTGTTGCCCCTTGTCTTCACGTAAGTTACAGAGGTACCCCTTGTTCCCTTGATAGAACAGAGCATTTGCATTCCCAACGACTGGCTCATACTAGCTCAGTCTCAGTATCAGTTGTGCGAACACAGGGATTTGGTGCTCTCACACCTCAGCCTGTTGGGCCTTCGGGTCAACTGGGAAAAGAGCAAACTCTCCCCGATGCAGAGGATCTCTTTTCCCGGTATGGAGGGGACTCGGTAAGAGCAGGATGGCGGTCCCACTGAAACAGTTCAGTGGCTCCTGGGGCATATGGCAGCTACGGCGGCAGTCACGCCGCTGGGGTTGCTTCATATGAGACCGCTCCAGCACTGGTTTTATGGCCGAGTCCCGAGGTGGGCGTGGCAAGCGGCACCTTCCGGGTCCAAGTTACAACGGCCTGCCGCCAAACCTTCACCCCGCGGTCAGACCTTGCGTTCCTCCGGGCAAGAGTGCCCCTGGAGCAGGTCTCCAGGCATTGCGGGCTTGCAGTGTCAGGGGTTTGGACGGGGCCCCAACTGCACTGGCTGCCTCGAGTTGCTGGCAGTGCACCTTGCCCGGGGCCGTCTCAAAGGGCGCTTACGAGGCAAGCGTGTTCTAGTCCGCACGGACAACACAGCGACTATTGCTTACATCTACCGACAAGGTGGTCTGCGTTCCCGTCGCTTGTCGCAACTCGCCCGTCCCCTCCTCCTCTGGAGTCAGAAGCATCTGAGGTCGCTTCGTGTGTTCACATTCCTGGGCTGCTCAACCAGCAGCCGACGAGCTGTCCCGAGCTGCACTCCCCGGAGAATGGCGACTCCATCCCCAGACGTTCCAGCTGGTTTGGGGACGTTTCGGAGCCGCTCAGGTAGACCTGTTTGCCTCTCCAGAAACCTCTCACTGCCAGTTGTTCTTCGCCCTGACCGAGAGAACACTCAGCACGACCGCACTGGCACACAGCTGGCCGCGGGGCCTTCGCAAGTATGCATTTCCCCCAGTGAGCCTTCTCGCGCAGACTCTGTGCAAGGTCAGGGAGGACGAAGATCAGTTCCTGCTGGTGGCACCCTATTGGCCTTCCCGGACCTGGTTCCCGAAACTGATGCTCCTCGCGACAGACCCTCCTTGGCCGATGCCTCTGAGGAAGGATTTACTGACTCAGAGACGGGGCACCCTTTGGCACCCACGTCCAGACCTCTGGAAACTTCATGTCTGGTCCCTGGACGGGACGCGGAGGTTCTGAGTGGCCTACCCCAAGAGGTAGTTGACACCATCACTTCAGCGAGAGCACCGTCTACGAGACATGCCTACGCTTTGAAGTGGAACCTGTTCGTTGAGTGGTGTTCTTCTCGCCGAGAGGGCCCCCGAAGATGCCCGATCGTAGTTTTGCTGTCCTTTTTGCAGCAAGGGCTGTAGCGAAGGCTGTCCCCCTCCACCCTGAAAGTTTATGTCGCTGCAATTGCTGCTAACCACGACCCCATAGAAGGGAGTTCGCTGGGGAAGCATGACCTGGTCGTAAGGTTCCTTAAGGGGGCGAGAAGGTTAAATCCTCCAATAGCCCCCCTCTATACCCTCTTGGGACCTGACTCTAGTGCTCACAGCAGCACAGCAGGGGTGCCCGTTGAAGCCTTTGTATATGGTTTGAGCTAGTTCCTCTCATGTAGACCTCTGCTCCTGCTGTGCATTGGCCTCCATCAGAAGGGTTCAAAAAAAAAAAAAGGGGACCTTCATGCAGGTTTCGGTCAACGATTTCGTGCCTAGAGTTCGGGCCGGCTGAATCCCAGGTAACCCTGAGGCCCCGGCCAGGCTACATGCCCAAGGTTCCCGCTACTCCCTTCAAGGATCAGGTGGTGAACCTCCAAGCGCTGCCCTCTGAGGAGGCAGACCCAGCCCTAGCTTTTCTCTGTCCCGTCCGAGCCTTAAGGTGTTACGTAGACCGGACACAAAGCTTTAGGCCCTCAGACCAGCTCTTTGTCTGTCACGGAGGCCGGCAGAAGGGAAATGCCATCTCTAAGCAGATGATGGCCATCACCCCTGGCTTCAGGCACAGGGTGTGGCCCTGCCCATTCAGGTTGCGGCTCACCACTAGAAGTGTTGCATCCTCCTGGCCCCGCTGGCTCGTGCGCCTCGCTGACAAGATATCTGGAGGGCTGCGGGCCGGAGCGACCCTAACAACATTCGCTGAGATTCTAGAGCCTTTTCATTGTGAGAGCTCAGTGCTCTACCCGTTTGAGTGTCCTCCTGTGTTCCTCACCTCAAACGGTATAAGCACTGCGAGAGGCCCCCGTTTCGGGTCGGCTTGCAAAACCACTCCAGAAGTCCATATAGTAGACCCTGTTGCGTTCCTCCGTACCCTCGGCAGCCAGACGTGGTGGAGCGTCCGCCGCCAGGCCTTCACTCGCTGAATCCTCGAGACCCGGTAGAAGGCTGGGTTCCATATGTATGACCTAAGTGGATCTCATATGTGTAAGTCCACGGTATAGCCTTGAGCCCGTGTTTCCCCGGCAGACTTCTGCCATTCCAAGAGGGTTCAATCACCTCCATTCTTCCATATGCACCTAAGGGATGTCCATATGTGTATTGCTTCCGAAACCTCCTTCGGGAAGGTTCGAGCTTCCGTAACGCCCCTGTTCCAAGTAAAACGGGTACGTTTTCCCAGTGTTATCCAGTCTTACTCATTGGGTAGTGCCATAGCAGCAGTAGCTGGTCCTCTTGTGTAAGCCCTGGCCTACGCCAAAAAGTAGGGCGCAGGTGGCTTCCACAGGACACTGGAAGGGGCAGTAGCTGTGTCCCTTTGGTAGCGAGATCCCAATTCTTCGGTCATCCGACGTGACGTCGAGAGTGACCGACTGAAAGGGAACGTCTCGGTTACGTATGGTAACCCTCGTTCCCTGAAGGAGGGAACGGAGACGTCACTCCCGTCGCCACAGCTCCTGTACCACAGCTCCGGGTCACCGGCTCGGCTCCTCAGCGAAAACCTTAATATGCGCTCATCTGCTGGCTACTTATACTCACGCTGTGATCAGCAGGAGCTGGATGCAATAATCGCATGCCAATGTTCATTGGCTCGTTTAGTTTACACTCAAGTAGATTGGTCCCTCTAAGCGAGATCCCAATTTCATCGGTCATCCGACGTGACGTCTCCGTTCCCTCTTTCAGGGAACGAGGGTTACCATACGTAACCGAGACATTTTTTCTCATGCGTGATAGCAGGTGTTGGATACCAATTTCTATTTCGTTTAGACATGCACAATACGAAACAAAACTTCCTGTTGAAGAATTGCAATAAACATGTATTTTCATTAGCATATTTGTGCATCTACAGCTGAATGTGTTTTATAATAAATAGAGAACACACCTATAGTTTTGATGTTTATATTTACTTTTAATAAATGCATTACTAGAAATAATTGCAGTGCTTCATTTTGCAGTAAAGTTGAAGTGTTTGGTTAAGATAATTTTGTGTTTGGAAGGCTGTGTTCAATGTTTTGAGAACAAGTACATTGCATTGGAGAAAAGTGTCAAATCGATTGAGAAAAACTGTAAATTATATAGAAATTAGGAAATAGAAGAATGCATTGACTCTTTTGCAAAATAAAAAAATTTTTTTTTGCATGCACATTCACTCTTAATTGTATGCTTAATATGCCTAAAACATCTGTGCTGAAGTTTTTTTGCAGTGGGCCTAAATTATGGAACGACTGCCAAATCACATTAGCAGCGCTTGTTTGACTGCTATTTCTTTAAATGGGTCATATGATGCCCATTTTCCACAAGTTGTTATGATTCTTTGGGGTCTTGATGAAAAGTCTGTAACATACTTTGGTGAAATTTCTCAATGGTAGTGTAAAAAAACATTTTTTACCCTGGCCAAAAACATCTCTTTTCAGATCAAGCCGTTTTTGCAGCATTTTCCTTTAAATGTTAATGAGCTCTGCTGACCCCGCCCCTCTCTTCTGAGCTGCTCTCAGAGAGACTGTTTACTTTAGCCGCATTCATCGTGAAACTTGCTAATTAGCACATTATTAGGAAAGGCGATTTGCAAAGATTCATTACAAAACATTATACTCGCTTCTTCTGTAGATGAGGCTGGATCATGAATGATTCGCGCCAACATAGACACATTTATGTAGATCGGGGGCGCATTCCCTTCAGAAACACTGTAATCCACTGCGTCTTCAGCTGCTCAGATGTTGGGAGTAAATGACGACTGCTATGTTCATTATTACATCCAACAACAGAACACCTCAATTGCTTAAAAGTCATTCTTGTCTACATCTGCTCCGGCGGTGAAACAATGGCGGACTGATGACAGATCACTCAGGGCGGGTCTAAGGTAAGACACCAGTCCAGTCTGTGCTGAAACGCTACTGTCAATCAAACTATCGTGGGAGGGGCCTGTCTGTGTGACGTCACACAGACAGGCATCTGAGATCGGCATGGATTTGAGAAAGGGGAAAACATTTAACCAGATTTTTAAAAAAAACACTGGGTGGATTTTTAGCATTATAGGGTGGTTGTGTTCACACACTGCCAACACACATTTCAGTTCAAACAACTTGTAAAAGTGGATTTTGCATAATAGGTGCCCTTTAATTATAGATTTTTTTTCTTTGGCTTTTTATGCATTTTGTTTTTATTCTTTTTTGTCATGCTTTATTTTCAAACTACATAATTACATATTACATTACACATTACGTAACATGAATTACATAAATTATGTAGGTTATTTGCATTATTCAGA
The DNA here is from genome assembly GCA_018155175.1 of Sinocyclocheilus anophthalmus. NCBI lineage: Eukaryota > Metazoa > Chordata > Actinopteri > Cypriniformes > Cyprinidae > Sinocyclocheilus > Sinocyclocheilus anophthalmus. Next base: position 37,112 of record JADLZN010010385.1, on the reverse strand, counting down.
ATGGCAAGTAGTTTGCATCACTGGATATTACATACATTTTTGTTGTAAAACAGCTGTCAATAATTAAATGTTCAGTTACTTAGATTTGAACGACTTGTTCGTCTGATGCGTCATGTTGGAATTTGCTCTCAGCTTCAGTAAAATTTTCATTTTATCCTGCCTACTTTGATGTTATTTGCCATCTCACACATTTTGACGTTGACAAGTGCTGTTAAAAGTGGAAAGGAGTTAACATTTTTGCACTTCTGGTTCTGTTCCATGTCAGTGGGTTTTTGGTTACCTGCCTCAAATAAGGTTTTTGGTTAACAGGGATATTTTCATATTTTCACATTTTATTCTGCAACATAAAAATACATCAGTAATACCCACTAGTGATTTTTAAGCTTTTAAATGTCTGGAAAAATACAGTTGCTAACAAGTGGCCAAATGAGACTTGTCAGGTACATAAAACGTCAGGATGCTGAACAGGAAAACTCATCTACTCACTAGGCTGCTTTTACAATATATTCTTAAAAAACAATTCTAATTTGAACTTTACTGCTTATAGATTTTTCAATTTATTGTATTTTGCAGCTATAAGTAGTTCAAGTATTCCTTCTACATCCAAATAGATGTAATTGTTTCCTTGAAAAAACACCAAAAGATGAGAAAAACACTATTTGAACACTGACAGATGGTAATTATTAAAATATAGAGTTATCATCATCAGTGTATAATATGGGACTTAAATCATGCGTATAATGATTAAAAAACGACTCAAATCATGCTTTCAAAATGTAAAAGGCACCCTTTTAATAGAAAGACCCTATTACATAATCATACAAATCATTTGGACATTATTCTGTAATAATCTGTAATCATCAGTCTCAAAGCCTCATATATTCATTCACTAGGCTAAAACTGATCCAAAGCAAAGAGATCTAACACACATACAGAGACGAGACAAATATAACATGAACACGGTCACCTACACCAACCTCTTAGTCTTTTCACACCTCTAATCTTTAAAAACAAAGAGTCAATTATGCTGTGAGGATTCTCAGATCATAACATTACAATAGATGTAATTTCCTTTTTACTTTAATATCTTTATTGTGTACATACAAATATTGTGCCTCTCATTACAATACAATGGTCATTTAATTTAGCAATAGGGAGCCATGTCAACATGCCATCTTTGCGTGAAACGTTCATAGCAACATGGGTTGAATAATTAACCTGTCAAAGCATCAAACAAATGCACCCACTGCCTTTATTTTGTTGTTGTATTTAATTGGTTTGCAAGGGACGTTTTTGGGAGGTGCATTGTCATATATGTCACACACCCTTCGTGTTTCACAGTTGTGCGTCTGTATAAGTAGTTCAAGTATTCCTTTTACCTCCAAATAGCTGTAATTATTTCCTAAAAAAAAAGCACCAAAAGGGAGGAAAAAAATACAATTTGAACACTGACAAGTGGTAATTATTAAAATGTAGGGAAGAGTTATCATCATCAGTGTATAACATTTGAAACTAAAGACTGACTTGAATTCAGTGGCATAAATAGGATCTTTACGTGCCCAAGACTTCATAAAAATCATTGCAGTGTGGTATAGTATGCTTAAGATAATTTGATGTATGGTTTATAATATGTCAGTCTGGCATTTGAATAAGTTTTAAAGAAAGGCATTTAATAGACAAATTCATTCATCTTTTCTTAATCTATTAGGCACAAGTCAACAGTTAGTTCCGCTCTTTGAATTTGATTGGCTGAGAGTGTTAAAGTGTATTTCTGGGACTTTTCTCTTTTAGCATCAACCGCTTTCCACAAGTTCGATTGGTACTCCAATTGGTGGTGCCAAGTTGCTATCGTTATGTGTGAGTCTTTGAATCATTCGCTCGACCAATTTGTTTAACAACACTAATTCAGTCAAAACACTACTACTGGCCTTGCAAGATGCACAAATGAAGAGCTTGGTTCCAAAACGCTATAAATCCATTTGGATTAATTTGAGTAAAAATGTGTTTTCTTTACCAAGAAAGTGGCAAGATGAAAACCACTATTTTCTGTTTTTTTTAGGTTATAATAACATTAAAAATTAAAAATCCAGATTTTGATTTTCAAATATTTATTATAAAATTGTATTATTTTTTTTTTTCCCAAAATGCAATAAATCCATGACACATTTCTTTTTTTTTTTTCTAAAATGCAATAAATCAATTGAATCAATATAAAAGTTATTTTTCATATTGAAACTGTTGAAAATACACAACATAGTAAGTTGATCCACATATGACAGCCTCTGAACTTGGTCAATACTAATCTTATGTACAGGCACTGGACTAAAAATCCTACTGACCTTAATGTATATCAATCACTTCTCTCTTCATTCTCTGCTAATGTCTCCACTGCTATCAGGACATGCTATCATTACAAAATTAACAATTCATCTAACTCTCTCATGCTCTTTAAAACTTTTTCCTCCCTCCTTTGTCCTCCTCCTCACCCTCCTTCATCAACTCTAACAGCAGACACCTTTGCCACATTCTTCATTAATAAAACAAACCTCAGTGCACAATTCTCCACACAGTTTGTCAAACACATCTTACCAGCAAACATACACTCTTTTTCATCCTTCTCTCCACTCTCTGAGGCAGAAGTCTCTAAACTCATCCTTTCCAATCATCTTACTACTTGTCTGCTTGATCCTATTCCATCTCATCTCCTTCAAGCCATTTCTCCTGCCGTTGTACCTGCACTCACTCACATCGTTAACGTATCCCTTCACACTGGTGTTTTTCCCTTCAACTTTAAACAGGCTCGTATAACCCCCCTTCTTAAGAAACCCACTCTTAACCCATCTCTTTTAGAGAAATACAGACCGGTTTCACTTCTTACTTTCATTGCAAAAACACTTGAACGGGTTGTGTTCAACCAATTCTCAGCCTTTCTCACACAGAACAACCTCCTGGACAGCAACCAATCTGGCTTCAGAAGTGGACATTCGAACGAGACTGCCTTGCTTTCAGTTATTGAATCTCTAAGACTGGCAAGAGCGGCTTCCAAATCTTCTATACTTATTTTGCTGGATGTGCCTTCTACTTTTGATACGGTGAACCACTAGATTCTCCTGTCAACCCTATTGAAAAATGACATCTCAGGAACCGCACGCCATTGGTTTGAGTCTTACCTCTCAGATAGGGCCTTCAAGGTATCTTGGAGAGGTGAGTTGTCCAAGTCGCAACATCTAGCTACTGGCCTCAGGGCTCAGTACTTGGACCACTTCTCTTCTCTATCTACATGGCATCACTAGGTTCTGTCATTCAGAAACATGGCTTTTCATATCACTGCTATGCTGATGACACTCAACTCTACGTTTCATTCCATCCTGATGATCTGATGATAGTTGCTCGCATCTCAGCATGTCTAACAGATATTTCTTGTTGGATGACGGACCATCACCTTCAACTCAACCTGGCTAAAACAGAACTGCTTGTGGTTTCAACAAACCCATCACTTTATCAAATTTCACCATCCAGTTAGGCTCATCAATCATATCTCCTTCAAAAACAGCTAGAAGCCTTGGAGTTGTGATTGATGATAAGATTAATTTCTCAGACCACATTGCTAAAACGGCGGTCCTGCAGATTTGCTTTATACATACATAGAAGATCAGGCCCTTTCTTTCAGAACATTCAACACAACTCCTTGTTCAAGCTCTTACTCTATCCAGGCTGGACTATTGCAATGCTCTCTTGGCAGGTCTTCCAGCCACTTCTATCAAACCTCTACAATTAATCCAAAATGCCGCTGCAAGATTAATCTTTAATGATCTGAAAAGAACGCATGTCACACCTCTTTTCATCAATTTGCACTGGCTACCAATAGATGCTCACATAAAATTCAAGGCATTAACGTTTGCCTACAAAACCACCACTGGCTCTGTACCCATTTGCCTAAATTCATTACTTCAGAGTTATGTGCCGTCTAAAAGCTTGCGTTCTGCAAGTGAACGGCGTATTATTGTTCATCTAAAAGAGGCACAAAATCACTTTCACATACTTTTTCATTAACTGTTCCCTCCTGGTGGAATGACCTGCCCAACTCAATCCGAGCAGCTGAGTCCTTAGCCATTTTCAAGTAACGACTAAGAACACATTTGTTCCACCTTTTTTTGACCCTCTAACTCTAACACTTTCTATTCTATTTTAATTCTACTTTATCTATATTTATCTTCTAGTAGTTTTTATTTAAAAAAACAAAAAAGCACTAGCTTTCTATTTTTTCTATTCTCTTGTTTTTCTGTGTGTGTGTGTGTGTGTATAATATATAAATATATATACACCTTGCTACGTGTACAACACTGCGTTAGGCTAACTGAGACTTCCATGTTACTTAAATTTAGGTTGACTATGCTAGACGCTGTAATTAAACAAAAACATTAATGGCATAATAAAACGGTACACGACAAGCTACGCATATCGCTTTCATAATCGAAGGTGACTCATCTGCAATTATGACGCTATATAGCTATGTATAGCGATATATGGCTCTGTTTATTAAATGCCGCTCCCTCTGAAAGCACGTGATGGAGATTTAGCTGTTCACAGAACCGGCTTTAACTGACTAGATGCGTGTAAGGTCCGTGCACCTGGCCCAAGGAAGGTATCCATTGGCGGATGAAGGTCTCTTGCGTGTTCTGTCTTTTCAGCGCGCAGAGTTATTCAATTTTAGGTTTAACTCAATCTGACTCCATTTTAGTATCTGAATTCTAATTTAGGTTGAAAGGCTAATTGTTTTTTTGTCGGTCTCTGATTATTCTTACATTCAGTTATTCTAATTAACTCTTTACTTTGTATTTTTTTCTCGTTCACTAGGAATCTATGTCGCTTAGGATGCCTCACGGCGGCCGCTATGCGTGGGCTCCACGATCACAAAACTCGCCATTCTAATCCTTATATTCAGAGGTTTGTGGCTAATACTATTTAATATTTAGCCCCCTACATTTACCTATGTAATGCTCAGACATTAATCAGTGGTTCTTCTAGAACACCTTTGTCTAGACCCCGACAGCTGATAGCTTCGTACAACTTAATTAACACTCAAAGTATTAATCAGTGGTTCTTCTAGACCCCCTTTATCTAGACCCCGACAGCTAAGTTAGCTTCGTACAACTTTATTAATTCTGAAATCATATACATGGTTAACGTAACTGAGTACAACTTAAACTAAGGTCAAGCGGTTAGTCAGAAATTTAGAATCTCACCTGATGCATAAGCCTTCACTTAATCTACTTGAGAAAATAACTTCAGAGTAAGTCAGAATAATTCAAATGTAACAATTTATTATCAGTCAGGTAAATATGTATTATGCCAATTATTTCCTCAGCCAATTCAACGATATCAAATCAATACAAGACATCAAACGCTCAAAGACGAATCTAAGAGTAAAATGCATAACTGAGATTAAATATATTATATGTATTAGAAAAATACATAGTACAGAGTATGTGGAGATACTCTGTACTACGGGCATTCTGGCTACAGAATCGCCCTGACCCTTTTGCTGCAATCCTTTAAATACAAAACTAAGAAAAAACATCCTCCAAATGGAGGCCTGTACAAACAATTGGAATTTGCATTAAGCCAGGTCCCAGACCTGGGTGGTCTAATGGGAACAAAAGGTCATTTGCATGGGATTGCTCTCTACGGTGATCAAAGTTTAACTCTTAGGATCTGTATTATCTTTTTAGTATGATTAAGACCATTGTACCACTTGCCCTGAAACTATTCGAATGAAACCAAACATGACTGTAAACCTTATTTGCATTCATTTAGAACATTATATTCTTGACCAGTTTGAGTGAATCCAGTGGAGGGAGGAGATGAAAAGGCACAGATGCATGTGTGAGAGAGACGTTTCCCGCACCACTCCTCTGTGGGGTGTCCTGAAGATGCCAGTGCATTATTTGCCTCTCAGGAGATCAAAGTTTCTAGTTTGTTTTTATCCTTACAGGGCGCATGATATCGCATGCTATTTATCGTGCAGCCCTAGTTTTTGTTTGTTTGTTGATCACAAGTACAAAATGATAGGAAACGTCTAGGTTACTGTGTAACCCTCTTTCCCTGAAGGAGGGAATGGAGATGTTACGTCAGTCGTGACTGATGAATTGGTATCTCGCCCGAGAGCCCAATCACCTTCGATTGTTAACAAAATAAGCCAATAAGTGTTGGCGTGCGATCTTTGCGTTGCGCACCCCGCCCCGCAGCGCGGGTAGAAAAGGAGAGCGCGTGCCAACGCACATCAGTTTTTCGCTGAGGAGCCGAGACTATGTGCCCCGGCCGTTCAGCGGTGGTACAGCAACTGTGGCAAAGGAACGTAACGTCTCCGTTCCCTCCTACAGGGAACGAGGGTTACACAAGTAACCTAGACGTTCCCATTCAGTCAGTCACGTTCCACGTTACGTCAGTGACTGACGAATTGGTATCCGTATGGAAAACGCCACTATTGCTGACCCCCTCCAGTGCCCTGCGGAAGCCGGCCAGTCCCCCACCCAGCTGTGGCGGAAGATAGGACAGCGGCTAGGCCAGAGGTGTCCGCCACTGCGGTTCATACATGGTTCATTGGAAACCTGGGAACGGACTTCATTCACAACTGGTCCGTCATTCACAAACTGGTCCAGCTGGGGCTCAACACTTCGCTGTGCAACTGGCTGTTGGACTTCCTGACTGGAAGACCTCAGGCAGTTCGGGTCGGCAGCAACACATCCAGCACCATCACACTGAACACTGGGGCCCCCCAAGGATGTGTGCTGAGCCCCCTCCTCTTCACTCTGCTGACCCACGACTGCACACCGTCACACAACTCCAACCTCCTTATTAAGTTTGCGGATGACACAACTGTAGTGGGTCTCATTAGCAACAGAGATGAGACAAACTACAGGAGCGAGGTGAGCCGCCTGGCCGGGTGGTGCAGTGACAACAATCTCTCTCTGAATGTGGAGAAGACGAAGGAGATTGTTGTTGACTTCAGGAGAGTGCACACTCAGCATGCTCTTCTGTCCGTCAATGGTGTGACTGTGGAGAGGGTGAGCAGCACCAAGTTCCTGGGTGTGCACATCACAGAGGATCTCTCCTGGACTGACAACACTGCAGCACTGGTCAAGAAAGCACAGCAGCGTCTCTACTTCCTCCGCAAACTGAGAAGAGCCAGAGCCCCGGCCCCCATCATGTGCACCTTCTACAGAGGCACCATCGAGAGCATCCTGACCAGCTGCATCACTGTGTGGTATGGCGCCTGCAACGCGTCCTGCCGCAAGACACTTCAACGCATAGTGAGAGCAGCTGAGAAGATCGTTGGTGCCTCTCTCCCCTCCCTTCAGGACATCTACAACACCCGTCTCACCCGCAAAGCCCTCTGCATTGCAGGTGATCCCACCCACCCGACACACAGCTTCTTCAGTCTGCTGCCATCAGGGAGGAGACTGCGGAGTCTCCAGGCCAGGACCAGCAGACTGAAGGACAGCTTCATCCATCAGGCTGTCAGGAAGCTGAACTCCCTCCCGACCTTGCCCCCCCTCCCCTCTCTTGCCCCACGCACCACTGAACTCTGACCCTCTAATGGACTCTCCCACTCCCCCCTCCCAAATACACACACACACACTGTCACTTTAATCAGTCTGAAATAAGCTCTTTTGCACTACAAATAATTTTTTTGCACTACAATCACTATATCTGCACTGTTGTTTACTTTACTGGTTTGCACTCTATCTGCCATATGCCTTGTGCTTTATATATATATTTTTACATTTTACCTTATTTGTATTTTTGTATTTTGTATTTAATCTGTACCTATCTGTATTTATGTTTTCTGTATGCACCCAAGGGTCTGAGAGTAACGCAATTTCAATTCTCTCTGTGTATGTGCTGTACATGTGGAAGAATTGACAATAAAGCAGACTTGACTTGACTTGACTTGAAAGCGTACCCAGTTGGGACGCTACGGAAGCCACATCCTGCACATAGGAGGTATCATGTGGAATACACATTTGGACTGGCCCAGGGCAGTGCTACATGTGGAAGTCCCTGCGGTAGACTCAATCCGCCTGGGGTGAGATAACTACGCAGTAGAGATGGCAGCGAATGACTGCCAGGGAAGTCACGGGCTTACCGTGAGGGGAGCCGTGCCGTGGAAGAATACACATGTGGGATCGCCCATAGGGGGAATCACAGCACATGGGCACCTAGCCTAGCACAAGGGCTGACCTTGGGCATGCTCACGAGTGCTGAGCCTGGCGTCTGGCCCTCCGCCACGCCTGACCGCCGAGGGTGCGGGAGGAACTCCACCATGGTTCGCCATGGGGAACTGAACTGAGTAGCAAAAAAGCGCAAGCATCCGGTCCGTTGAGGGGAATGGTGCAGCAAGCGTGATCGACACCGAGCATGTCCGGTGTTACTGCCTACCTGAGGCCTGTACACGAGAGGACACGGGCTTTACACGGAGATTATAGAATCTCGCAAAAGTGTTAGGAGTCGCCCAGCTGGCAGTTCTACAGATGTCTGCTATCGAGGCGCTCCGCGCCAATGCCCAAGAAGATGCCACTCCTCTCGTAGAGTGAGATCTCACTCCGAGGGGGCATGGTAAACGTTGGGCCTGGTAAGCTAAGACTATAGCCTCCTCTAACCAGTGGGCAAGTCTTTTTTTGGAGACAGCCTTTCCCTTCTGCTGCCCTCCAAAGCAGACAAAGAGCTGGTCTGAGGTCCTGAAGCTCCGCGTACGGTCCACTTAAATGCGCAGAGCGCGAACGGGACAGAGCAGAGCGATGGCTGGGTCTGCCTCCTCCCGGGGCAGCGCTTGCAAGTTCACCACCTTATCCCTAAAAGGCATGGTGGGAACTTTGGTCACCTATCCGGGCCGGGGTCTCAGGACAACGTGAGAGTTACCCGTCCCGAATTCTAGGCACGAATCGTCGACCGAAAATGCCTGCAGGTCCCCTACCCTCTTGACCGAGGCCAAAGCGGTGAGGAGCGCTGTCTTTAATGACAGAACCTTGAGCTCTACTGACTGCAGAGGCTCGAAGGGCTTCTCCTTCAGGGCCGTCAGGACCGAGGTGAGATCCCAAGAGGGTAACAGGTGAGGGCGCGGAGGATTCAGCCTCCTTGCCCCTCTGAGAAACCTGATGATCAGGTCGTGCTTCCCTAGAGACTTACCGTCTACTGCATCGTGATGTGCGGCAATGGCGGCAACATACACTTTCAGGGTGGAGGGAGACAGCCTTCGCTCCAAGCCATCCTGCAGGAAAGAAAGCACGACTGCGATCGGGCATCTACGGGGGTCTTCCAGGCGGGAAGAGCACCAACCGACGAACAGGTTCCACTTCAGCCTGTAAGCGTGTCTGGTAGACGGGGCTCTAGCTGAAGCGATGGTGTTTACTACCGCTGGAGGTAGCCCACCTAGAACCTCCGCGTCCCGTCCAGGGACCATAAGTGGAGATTCCACAAGTCTGGACGCGGGTGCCAGAGGGTGCCCCCTCTCTGAGAAAGGAGATCCCTCCTCAGAGGAATTCGCCAAGGAGAACGGGCTTTTATAAGCATAACAGTTTTATTTTCCACGAAGGACCGCCACCATTTGCGAAACAAAACAAAACAGATTAATAAGAAATTATTGTAGCAAAAACAAATAAAAAAGATTAACAAAGATAAAGTAAATTAATAATGCCTACAATAATGCCTACATTAATTGATAAAGCAGAAAAACAGAAGAATACATACCATATTGGACAGGGCTCCCAGTCAACCAATATTTCTAGCTAAGACAATTTCAATCTTTATCTCCACACCCCTGCCATGAGAGTAATCATGATATTAGACACATGCTGTGGTGAAAGTGTCATTGTCTTACGGGGTGTTAGAAGGCTGCAATGGCCATACATTGACAGAGATTAATTGATGTCACTGGACATTGGTGAAAAGATTACAATAATGCACAGCCTTGTTTAAACACCTGATTCAAAGATTCAAACAACAACACTCAGGTCATTCATAATATACCTACAACTGAATACAACCTTATAGCGCATGGAAAGCCTGTAATGAAGAGGTCAGAAGAGAAAGGGCAGAATGGTTCAAGCTGACAGAAAGGCAACAGTAACTTAAATAACTGCTCATTGCAACCAGCTCATTGGCTCCCATATGACAAAAATATAATGCATATTATATTATATTATAGATAATATTATCTTTACAGTTTAAATTGTCATATAGTGGTAGAATTTATGTGTGGTAACAGAGACCACACTTGCATCAGTTGAGGATTTTTTCCCGCCTCTGAAAATAAACCAATTAAAGGTGTCAAAAATACAACAGGACAACATGAATGTTTTTCAATTATATGACCACCCATAGTTCTTCAGTTGGATGTTGTGAAGTACACCACAAATGAAGCAGATGCTGCCATCTTGTGAAGGAAGAAAGATTCCCTATATGGTGGATGAATTAATCTACTTTAACAAAAGCACAGTAAGTGAATTAAGATAATATGGTAACACTTTAGTTTAGGGACCAATTCTCACTATTAACTAGTTGTTTATTGTCATGCATATTACTAGCATATTGGCTGTTAATGCATTATTCTGCATGATCGTATTCTACATCCCTTAATCCTACACCATACCTAAAATTAACAACTACCTTAATAACTATTAATAAGCAGTAATTAGGAGTTTACTGAAGCAAAAGTCGTAGTTAATAGTTAGTTAATTGTGAGAATTGGTCCTCAAACTAAAGTGTGAGAGGGCTGTGGAGCATATAAACTTCTCGTGGTGCATTATGGGAAGGAATAAGTACACTAGATAATCTCTAGTGCTCACCAAAATGTCTGAAACCCAAAGTAGTGCACTAAGGGGACATGGGGAGATTTTGGACACATCGTTTGTGCCTGCTCACATCATTCTCCTTTTTATGGCTATTCAGAAGTTGTTGAGTATTCTGACAATATATTATTTTTCAAGCAACAAATAAATTGTTAACATTGTTATTTGCCTCTGACCAATTCTTCCTCCTTATATTTTCGTCTGCTGTCACTATTGAAGGACTTGGGACTGTTAAAAAAAAAAAAAAGTCATGTGTTTTAGTTGTTTATTGCTTGCTATTAAATTGGACTACTAAACAATAAATACAATAAATGACCAAAATTGGCATATCATATCATATAAAAAAAAGAGGAGCATAATTTTCACGTAACATATTTTTCATGCTAATTTATCAACTGTCCGAAGGCAATAATGCTCGATTATGATTACACTAACTAAATACAAAATGTTACAAAAAAATAACATAAATAAATAACTATCGGTGACCTTTAGTATAGGGACCAGTTCTCACTATAAACTAGTTGCTTATTAACATGCCTATAATTAACATATTGGCTGTTTATTAGTACTTATAAAGCACATATTCTGCATGACCATATTTTAGATCCATTAATCCACCCCATACATAAACTTAACTACCTTGCTAACTATTAATAAGCAGCAAATAAGAAGTTTATTGACACAAAAGTTGTAGTTATCGTTTTGTTAATAGTTAGAATTGGACCTTAAAATAGTGTGACCAACTATTCTAACAAAGTTATGGCTGGTTCTGAAATTACTACGCTGGAAAAGTCAGTGAAAAGAAAAGGAGACCTAGTCTAAAGTCTTCAAGACTTGAAGATATTCACTAGTCTTAGTATAAACTAAACTGCTAATGAAATCATTTCTGATGGTCTGGAAGTGAGTTTTATTTGGTGACTTTCTTTTAGAAAATGCAAATATTGATTAATAAGGCGTTACATAAGGTGATTACTAGAAACAATCATTAATAAAACACTTTTCCCACTGTTTTAATGTGCAAACATGCATCGAAACCATAATTATAGTATACATAAATCGGTTTAACATCACATCAACTTCCAAACCTTTGGCATCATGCTTCTGTTCTGCCTGTATTTTGCTTAGATACCCTCGGTTACGTTCCCAGTTAGTCTAGGGTTAGAGAAACCGGTAACAGAATAAAAAGGTGATGTGTGGAGGCAGCAAGGTTCAATTCCCAACTCCAGAGCTTTAACAAAGGCCAAGAATCATCTCAATATCAAAACAAGTTATTTTATTTGACAGATATGGGAGGATGTCAAAATTTCAAGAGGGGGCAAGGCCAAAATAACAAACAAACCCTCTAACTATTTGGGAGAAACTAACTAAGCTAGAACAAACTAAAGAAAAGAAATACAATAGAAAAACTACCTCCCTAACTAGCATAAACAGGAGAGAAACAAGATAAAGAAAACGGCAACCACCTCTCTACTAACACATCCCCAATAAATTAACAATATAAGCTTAATAGGTAACAAACCATAACATAAGTAGGGACAAACAAATAATAACTTCCAAAACAAACCAGATTTCTTGTCGTAGACATCAATTACCACAAGAGTGTTAACACAATAACACTGTAAAGAAATCATTCAACAAAGTATTAACCAAAACAACTAATAAAGCTTTTTGGGTTGAGAATAGAAGCCTCCACACACACTTTGCACTGTGCAATGGTTCTGCTTAAATCCTCACGGCTTCCCCTCCTCCTGCAATCACATCAGATCACCAATCATTGGAATCAGGTGGCAGCCATTACCTCCTGCTTATGGGAAGTAAAAGGGACAGAGAGAGAAACGGGGAGAAAACAAACAAACAAAAAAAAACAAATACGTCCTTGGACGTAACACCCTTGAACAGCTTTAGCTGCCTGGATTACTTTATCTGCACCATTACCTGCAAAAAATCTGTCTTGTTCTATCCCCTGAACCTCATTTTCTGACTTTAAAAGATTCCCTAACAAAGTAATAAATACCACATGCATTAGTCCTGTCTCTTATATATTCTTCTCTACATCTATTAGTGAATATAAGCTCTCTGTGTGTATAAGCACTAATTGCCCACGTCCTTGGACTGCTATGACAATGTTTTTGTCGTGAATCACATGTAATAATTGTGTTTTTGTTTGCAAACACAGCCGAGAAACCCTCGCGTAGTTTTACTTGTCTTATCAAAACAGGAGATTCCATGTTCATTAGTTTAGATTTTGTATTAGTGAAACGTTCAGGAAGAGTGTCACATCCATTAGGTAGAAGCACACAGAAGTTAGGCTCTGGGTAGTACGTGCCCAGAGGAATGTGCTTAGCTGTTACACTCTTAAAAGTAAAGGTGCTTCAAAAGGTTCTTCAAGCGATGCCATAAAAGAACCATTTTTGGTTCCACAAAGACCCATTCAGTCAAAGGTTCTTTAAAGAATAATTTCTTTCTTACCTTTTTGTAATCTGAATGACCTTATTTCGCCACAAAGAACCTTTTTGTGAAACAGAAAGGTTCTTCAGATGTTAAAGGTTCTTTATGGAACCATTTAGACAAAACGGTTCTTCTATGGCATCGTGAAGCACCTTTATTTTTAAGAGTTAGTTTATTCTGAACTTACTGTCTTCAGGGAACAGAAAACCAGTTGATATCACTGTTGGGTTGTTGTGCTTTATGATTACATCTATGAACTCAACACCTCATTAAAATCAAATGTGTCAGCGTCAAAAAAGCAGAAATAGATTTGAACTTTAGAGTCCACCCTAAACTGATTTACAAATGTTTTGGTGTTCTTGTGTTTTTTAATTTCTTCTCTGATTAATCGATATGGAATTGCTCCCTTGTAACTTGAGCGTTCGTTTTTAAGCCCTTGTAACTTGAGCGTTCGTTCTTTTGCATTTCCTTCTGAACATCTGGTTTCTTTCCATTGAGACTGAAGATTACAGCAATATCCTTATAGCGGAACTCATCCTCTTTCCTGAAAGCTTTGTGATTTAGTAGATCAAGAAACTTCTAACAATGGGATTCAGAGCTGGTACTCATTTCAGGTGTAACCTTCATTGGGACATTGATCAAAAATTTGACTTCAGTTTCCTTTCTGTCAGATGTTCTTAAGGAGTCCTAGAAAAAGATCAACAGTTTACACAAATTCAACTGCATTAATCAATTCAGCTGCTGTTTGTACATATCCTAAAAATGGAGATGACATTGAGTACATTCTAAAATCTTTCTTAAAGGGGTAGTGCATGCAAAAAAATATTATATTTGCTCCTTGTGTCTTTTAAAAACCTATATAAGTTTTTACACAAATCTCTTCCATACGAATAAAAGTAAACGGTGACCTGTCAAGCAAGATTTTTTCAGATAAGCTTTTCAGTAAATAACTTCAATTTCAATCAGTTCCTTACACAAAACTATTACATGGCTCCAGAAAAAAATGGAATCACGTGATGGGGATACTCTCGTGACACTTTTAATTGTACTTTTCTGAGCTTTTTTAAGCTTGACAGCCCCCCCTGGTCCTCCTCAAAAAAAACAAAAAAAAAAACAAAGTTCAATTCATTAACAGTTAAATGTATCAAACTAACAATTTACAGCATTTAATAATCTAGGTTGATGTTTATAAATATACTGTATATCATTTTTTTTACTTGAATTGTTAAAAATGTATTCGAATATGTAGAAAAAATAATTTAACCTCAGACTATTACGTTCTGTAAAAGTATTGTTTATTGTTATTTTATGTTAAATATTACATTAATGTTAACTAGAAGAACCTGGTTTTATGTTTGGAATTAAATAAGAGTGAGTACATTATGGCAGAATTGTAATTTTTGAGTGAAATGCTCAATGTAATTTAGCAGCAAAAATAAAAGTTTAGGAATCTTTTTTTCTATACAGTATGAATTGTTCTACCATTACCTTAACATTGAGTTCACTGATCTTAGTTGCAAGATGGTCAATGCTCTCATTCTCCATCCCAGGTTGTTTGATAGCAGAGGGACCCCTTTTCTCCTCTTTGTGTGGATGGTTGTCAGACGTTGACATTTTGGTCTAAGAAAACATACTAAAATAACTGGAATGATCAGTACATGCATAGTGTAAAATAGTGTAAATAATTACAGTTTTGTTCATTTCATATCAGAAAGGGGAAAAAGGATCATAAATATTTAACTTACTTTATCCTTGTTTGTGTGTTCTCAGGACACAGATAAAACCGGTAGACTTTTTATAGAACAGATGCTCCTCTCATAACATGACTAAAATGCTCCATGCAATCAATCCTTCAACCACACATATGATTGTCACTTTTTTTTTTTTTTTTTTTTCAGTATCCGCATTAATTACCCCAAAGCAAACACTTCAGGTTTAAAAGAATGTTTTGTTTCTTCTGCAGGATCACAGTGTATTTCAAATGTGACTTTTTAGCAATGATTTATACATTATGTTATCAGTGTTGTGTTATCATATATGTTCCAGTCCCATTTGTTGGTTTATCCAACAAAGACCTCAGATGTCGAATGCTTGTACTGAAAATGAAAAGTGAAATAGTCAGCTAGATCCTTTTTCATAAGATTAGCATCAGATCATTATGATATCATAATGTGCAGTGACTCCACAATGATACACTCAAGCTCATAATCGTTAAAGCAGCACTATGTAACTTTTGGTGCTCTAGCGGTTAATAAACAGAACTGCACACATCCCGCGGAAGAACATTCCAACCGGAGCTACTTCTCTAAGTTTATGTCTATGGCGCTTCACGCAGATATGTGTTACTCCGCAGCGGTGACGACCCGACCAGCCTACAATAGTCCAAATATAAGAATTTATTATAAGTGTACCGTAGTGATTCGGAATAAGACAAAAACGCGGTTTGGAAGATGAATTCATGATGTACTCGCTCATTATATACATTTTGTACATTTTGAACACAGAAAAAAGTTACATAGTGCTGCTTTAAAAAGAAAAATATAGCAAAGAATACTTTAAACCAATTTTTGTATTTTAGATAAACCTAACCATGCATGATTTAGACCTGTGTGATTTAGTTCTTAGAAAGGCAAACCGTAATTTAAGACAAACATGAATTGATGAACCTGTGCTTAACTTAAGCTTTAAATACAGAAGTGAACTGTAGAAGCTAGTGAACCACAAAACTGAGTATCTAAGAAATTAAAGACTTTTTATCACCTATAAATCAGAAACTGTTTCAGTGCTAACTCGTAGGTTATAGTGACAACCTTATAAGGAACTTAAGTTCTAACTTGTTTGTCTCCCATCAAACACAAATATGTTAGCTAGGCCTGCATGTCCAGTTTTCATTTCAAAGAAAAGGGTTTGATTTCTTTGCATGTCAGATGTTTTTGAAATGTATTTGGCCACCATCAGAACAATCAAAGTGTGAAACTCTTCTGGTTTGTATCTTAATTTCGTCATTCACTTGTCTTTCAATCCAGCTTTACCACGCCTGTATAGTTTTCAGGTGAACATGAAGACAATGACAATGATTTGCTGACTCAGGCGCTGTTTCTCAACACATTTTACATACAATGATGGCAAATATGATCTGAGGCTGAGAATATGCATACTCTATAGCACTCATTTCCAGGAAGAAAAAAGAACAAGGACTGAAATGTAGAA
The DNA here is from genome assembly GCA_018155175.1 of Sinocyclocheilus anophthalmus. Lineage (NCBI taxonomy): Eukaryota > Metazoa > Chordata > Actinopteri > Cypriniformes > Cyprinidae > Sinocyclocheilus > Sinocyclocheilus anophthalmus. The sequence continues at coordinate 20,604 of JADLZN010010385.1, read as the reverse complement.
TACGTAAGTCAACTGCGGGCTTTACTGAACTAGACCGTTCTGGGAAACCAGAAATATCTTATTAAACACTTGATGGAGATAATTAATGCATTCAGTCACATTTATGCACCAAAACAAATTTACTATCACAAAGAAAAAATGAGAGGAAAGACCAATAACAATGTAAAAGATCAATAAGCATCTGAAATACACTGATACAAACCAACTACAATGAGAAATTCACATTCAAAATTACAAGAGAATTAGAATGTTTACCAAAGAAAAAAATGACAATAATAAAGGGGAAAAGGGAAAAAATCACACACACAATTAACAACAGTCGCCACTATAATTAGCCTAAATCAACAGACTCAAATTTAATACACAAACATAATTGAAATGACTGAAGCTTGCTTGTACTTAACATAAGACAAAACTACAACAAAAATTATTCTGATTGGATCAGTCAGAAGAATAGTTTCATTTAACGTAACTCTGAACACTCATATATAGTAAATGTATTATTTATAGTAAACTAAAACAGTAAAAGTACAATAAAACAAAATCCCACTCATAGATGTACAAATATCTGCTGTTATAACTTAAATGGATATAACAGTAGTGTGTGTTAGAATAATATGTATCATCTTTGCTCAGAGACCACTTGCATCGATTCAGATGTGTGGCTCCACAGTTGCATAACAATTGTATGAAAAATAATGCAAAAACTAATTAAAGGTGTCAGAAATATGAAATATGATACCATGGATTTCTTTTAAATTAATACCACCAATCGTCTTTAGTTGGATATTGCACACACACACACACACACACACACACACACACACAAAACAGAGACTGTGTCTTCATCTGGGTGAAGACATGAGGGAGTCATAATTATCCACTACTTACAAATGACTGAATAAAATAAGTGATACAGACCCTACTGTGTGTGTGTGTGTGGTGTATTATATATATATCTTATATATATACAGACATTTGCTAAGCAATACCTTGGTCACTGGTGTAATGTACAAAAAAATATCATTGTATTTTATAGGGTTTTTTTAAATTACATGATACTGATGTCAAAATATTACTAATTACTGTACATTAGTAATGACTAAGTGCTAATGTAAAGGAAAAAAACAGAAGCAATACAGAAAATAAATACAAATGAATGACAAAATGACAAAACAAGCACACCACACCATAAAACAGAGCAACATAGATACAGAGCTAATTTTCACTTTACATAATTGTCTTGCAAAGCTGATTATTTGATTCATTACTAATTTGATTGATTAGGATGTACACTAAAGATAATCACAAATATTAAAATAAATAAGGATTCTTTCTATTCTTGCTGCTCTAAACTAAACTGCTAGTGAAATAATTTCAGATGGTCTAGAAATGAGGTTTATTTGGTGGCTCTCTTTCTGAAAGTGAGGTGATTCATAGAAATACCATGATTAACAACAAACTTATTCCATTGTTTTCATGTTAAAACATGCAAAGAAACCCTTTCAATTATACATCAGACTGTATAACATCATCAACTTCCAACCCACTAGCAATCACACTTGTAGCTCTATTAGCTCTTCTAGCTCTTCTTGCTCTTCTGGTTCTTCGTGCTCTTCTGGTTCTTCCAAACCTTTGGCATCATGTTTCTGTTCTGCCTGTATTTTGCTTAGATACCCTCGAACAGCTTTAGCTGCCTGGATTACTTTATCTGCACCATTACCTGCAAAATATCCACCAATTTCTATCTCCTGTGCCTCCTTTTCTGACTTTAAAAGTTTCCTTAACAAAGTAATAGCTATAATCTATTAGTGATTATAAGCTCTTTGTGTGTATAAGCACTAATTGCCCACGTCCTTGGACTTCTATGAAAATGTTTTTGTTTTGAATCACATGTAATAATTGGGTTTTTGTTTGCAAACACAGCAGAGAAACCCTCGCGTAGTTTTACTTGTCTTATCAAAACAGGAGATTCCATGTTCATTAGTTTAGATTTTGTATTAGTGAAACGTTCAGGAAGAGTGTCACATCCATTAGGTAGAAGCACACAGAAGTTAGGCTCTGGGTAGTACGTGCCCAGAGGAAAGTGCTTAGCTGTTATTATGCGCACTTCTCGGTCATGTTCACTCTCTATTCTGAGCTTACTGTCTTCAGGGAACAGAAAACCAGTTGACATCACTGTTGGGTTGTTGTGCTCTATGATTATATCTATGTACGAACTCAACACCTCATTAAAATCAACCGTGTCTGCGTCAAAAAAGCAGAAGTAGATTGGAACTTCAGGGTTGTTCTCCCGGAAGTTTCTTACTAATTCCTTGGTGTGCTCAGATCGTTTATTTTTTTCTCTTACTAGTCGAAATGGCATTTCGTACTTTTCTGGCCATTTAAAGCCCCATTCTTTAAAAGTGATTTCACTTTCAACAGTTTTTCTCAATTCAGTTTTTACAATTTCTTCATCTGATTCTTTTCCATTAAGGCCAAAAACGACAGCAATATCCTCATAACGGAACCTGTCCTCTTCCCTGAAACCTCGACTTTTCAGAAGATCAAGAAACTTCTTACAATGTGATTCAGCATTTGTGCTCATTTCAGGTGTCACTCCCACTGCAACATTGATCAAAAATTTGACTCGGATATCTTTTCTGTCAGATGAGTCCTAGAAAGAGATAAACAGTTTACACAACCTTTATTCAACTATAGCCCCTGATTGAAATTTTACAGCACTTAATATCTGTATAATACTACTACTAATAATAAGAATCTAGGTTGATTTTGATGATTATAAGTTTCATTTTAATCAATCAACATCACCTCATACTAATAAATTCTGTAAAAGTATTGTTCATTAAATAAAATATTACATTAATGTTAACTAGAAGAAGCTTACTCTAAGCAATATAGGTTTGGGGCGAAATAAGTGTGAGTGAATCATGGCACAATTTAAATTTTTAAGTGAACTGTTCCATGTAATTTACTAGAAAAATGTATAGTCATCTACCATGCAGTATGCATTGTTCTACCATTACCTTAATGCTGAGTTTACTGATCTCAGTTTCAAGCTGGTCAAGGCTGAAATTTCTTGGCTCCCTTTTTCCCTCCTCATTCTCCATCCCAGATTGTTTCTTGATAGCAGAGCAATCTGCTTTCTCCTCTTTGTGCGAATGGTTGTCAGACGTTGACATTTTAGTCTGAGAAAAGTCATAGGAATACATATTAGGTTAAAAGAAAATCTTTTTTTTCATATATTCTCAAATGATAAAACACCTTCAATATCAAATATTATATGAATTATGAAGTAGAAAACTATAATTCAGAATGCAGCGGCACGACTGGTCTTCAACGAGCCCAAAAGAGCTCATGATACGCCTCTCTTTATCTCCTTGCACTGGCAACCGGTTGCGGCTCGCATCAAGTTCAAGACATTGATGCTTGCATATAGAACAGCCTCAGGCTCAGCACCAGCCTACTTCCACTCACTACTACGAATCTACATCCCCTCCAGAAGTCTGAGATCCACTAGTGAGCGACGCCTCGTGTTACCATCAGAGAGGCACAAAATCACAGAAATCAGAACATTCTCGTTCAACCATTCCTGGCTGGATGAATCATCTTCCCACCCCTATCCGGAATGATGAATCACTGACAATTTTCAAGCGACAGCTGAAAACTCATCTCTTTCGACGCTACTTGACTTCATCCTTAATTAAAAACAAAACAAAACTGTCTTTTCTCTTTATTTAATCTTTCTCTTTCTAGCTTGTTATTATTTGAACAATGCCTGAAACTTGGTATTACGAGCACTTCCTGTGTCTGTTTGCCTCTTTAAGATGAATCGCTTTACGTATTCCCCAATTGTAAGTCACTTTGGATGAAAGCGTCTGCAAAATGACTAAATGTAAATGTCATTTCTTTAAATTCATACTGGTAAGGAAAAAGAACAATGAGTGTTTTACTTACTTTATCCTTGTTTGCAGGATCTGAGGTTACAGATGAAGCCAGCAGATGTTTTATAGAACAGAGGTGCTCCACCTCTAACATGTGACAAATACTAGCATTCCATCATTATAATATCTTTATTTAAAAGTACATTTCAATGCGGTGACTCCACATTGCTGAGAATAATGAAATCTAATATAAAGCAATGGATATTTATTATATTTTAGATAAACCTACCCATGCGTGATTAAAACACAGTTAAAGTTATTGTGAATTGTATGGGCAATCATCAACCAGCAGAAAATGCTTCAGTGCTAGCTTTCCTAAATGGTTTTATGGAAGTAAAACATCTCCGTGTTTTCAAGAATATGAGACTGGACACGGGACTGGATCAGGGGCACCAAGAGTACATTTACAAGTTACAGTTTGTTCAATGTGTCTCTGGGCTACTGAATTAAACTGTTAGGTAATGTCTCACTCTCTTCTCTCAAATTGTCATTAATTCAAACATTATTATCATATTATTAATGCCATCATTGCAGGCTTTACTAAACCAGAAACCCTAATAAAACACTTAAAGTTATGGAGATAATGAATGTATTTAGTCATGTTCATGTATCAAAATGACTTTAATATTCCCCCCCTTCCCAAAAAAAAGAATGAGAGGAAAGACAAATAAGAATTTGAAAAACACAGACACAAATCACTTCCAATGACAAATTAACATTCAAAAATGTGAAACCTGATGTCTACCATAAATGAGACAACAATGAAAAAACAAAAACAAAAGGAAATATAAAATGACACAACAATGAACAAAATGAACAACAGCCACCATAATGATTATACTAATTAAAGGAACTCAAACAGCATTTAATAAACAAACATAACATATGAAGATTGTACCAAATATTAGGCAAAATAACAACAAAAATGAATTCTGATTGGGTTTGTCAGAGGAATGGTTTCATTTAACAGTAACTGCATATACATATAATATATGTATTATAGCATACAAAGTAAACTAAAACGAGAAAACCAGTTGACATCACTGTTGGGTTGTTGTGCTCTATGATTATATCTATGTACGACCTCAACACCTCATTAAAATCAACCGTGTCTATGGGATTGACTCCCTTTGCATCCGCCAGAGAGCTCTTAAGCGGCCACTCCTGTTGAGTTGATACTCAGTTTAAGTCACTTCCTTGGTGCGTCACGAGGCCGATGACGCCTGGCCGAGGTCTTGCCAGCCGGGGTTTAACAGTGTCTACATCGGACACTGTGAGCCGGCGTCCGGACGCAAACCCAATCCCGGACAGAAATTGCTGCAGGTGTGCTACTTATGATCGTGCTGACACAACTTTTAACTGGTTTTCATTCAATCACTCGCCGTCATTTGATCGATGTCCCAGGGTACCGGCAGCCTTAGCTGTTGTTTAGCTGGTCCTCTTTCTTGCCTTATCGTTCCGCAGACGTTTTCCTCTTTTGTTTTTTATCCGCCATCTTATCTTTCTGGCGCTAGGCCTAGGATATTTTCCGTCCAATGCACGGAAAGCTCTCTCATCCCAAGATAGCCGTCTCTTACTTCTGATTGGCTACAAGTTTGTTTTGCTATTCGACCCGAATCAGTTTTCGAAAGTTTTTTTGAAAAATGACATACCCTACCTTTAACTTAACCTTTAAATAACGAAGTGAACTGTAGAAGCTAGTCAACCATAAAACTGAGTATCTAAGAAATTGAAGAAATGAAAGACTTTTACACCTATAAATCAGAAACTGTTTCAGTGCTAACTCGTAGGTTATAGTGACAACCTTATAAGGAACTTAAGTTCTAACTTGTTTGTCTCCCATCAAACACAAATATGTTAGCTAGGCCTGCATGTCCAGTTTTCATTTCAAAGAAAAGGGTTTGATTTCTTTGCATGTCAGATGTTTTTGAAATGTATTTGGCCACCATCAGAACAATCAAAGTGTGAAACTCTTCTGGTTTGTATCTTAATTTCGTCATTCACTTGTCTTTCAATCCAGCTTTACCACGCCTGTATAGTTTTCAGGTGAACATGAAGACAATGACAATGATTTGCTGACTCAGGAGCTGTTTCTCAACATATTTTACATACAATGATGGCAAATATGATCTGAGGCTGAGAATATGCATACTCTATAGCACTCATTTCCAGGCAGAAAAAAGAACAAGGACTGAAATGTAGAATACGTAAGTCAACTGCGGGCTTTACTGAACTAGACCGTTCTGGGAAACCAGAAATATCTTATTAAACACTTGATGGAGATAATTAATGTATTCAGTCACATTTATGCATCAAAACAAATTTACTATCACAAAGAAAAAATGAGAGGAAAGACCAATAAAAATTTAAAAGATCAATAAGCATCTGAAAAACACTGATACAAACCAACTACAATGAGAAATTTACATTCAAAATTACAAGAGAATTAAAATGTTTACCAAAGAAAAAAATGACAATAATAAAGGGGAAAAGGGAAAAAAAATCACACACACAATTAACAACAGTCGCCACTATAATTAGCCTAAATCAACAGACTCAAATTTAATACACAAACATAATTGAAATGACTGAAGCTTGCTTGTACTTAACATAAGACAAAACTACAACAAAAATTATTCTGATTGTCAGAATAATGGTTTCATTTAACGTAACTCTGAACACTCAGATATAGTAAATGTATTATTTATAGTAAACTTAAAATAGAAGTAAAATAAAACAAAATCCCACTCATAGATGTACAAATATCTGCTGTTATAACTTAAATGGATATAACAGTAGTGTGTGTTAGAATAATATGTATCATCTTTGCTCAGAGACCACACTTGCATCAATTCAGATGTGTGGCTCCACAGTTGCATAACAATTGTATGAAAAATAATGCAAAAACTAATTAAAGGTGTCAAAAATATGAAATATGATAACATGATTGCTTTTAAATTATATGACCACCAATAGCTCTTTAGTTGGCTATTGCACACACACACACACACACACAAAATCAGAGACTGCCTACTGGTCGAAGTCACCAGGATGGATGTCATATAGAAACTTCATTTAAAAAGGCTTTTCTCCCTGAATAAAAAATAAGTGATGACAGAAGTGAATAAAGACACTAGTTATATAGATAAACGTCGGGCTCGGAAAGTACTCAGAACACTTAATTGGGTCACTCTTTGTATATTGCAGCATTTGGATAAAGTCATTTAAGTTATACATTTTTTCCTATTGACTGTAATAACACAGCACCACATATGGAACAGAAAAACACAGAATTGTGAATTTTTGCAGATTATAACAAAGGAAAAAAAAACGAAAATATCACATGTCCGAAGTATCAGACCTGTGCTACAGTAATTTGTAGAAGCACCTTTGATCTGATACAGCAATGAGTCTTTTTGGGGAACGATGCAACAATTTTTCACACTGGATTGGGGCACCCTTTGGCCCATTCCTCCTTGCAGATCCTCTCCAGTTCTGTCAGGTTGGATGGTAAACATTGGTGGACAGTCATTTTTAGGTCTCTATTCCAGGAGACCCCCCCCCACCCTGCCCCCCCCCCCCCCCCCCCCGCTACCAATTAGCGTTTTACAGTCAGGGCTCTGTGCGGCCTTATTCAAGAACAGCTCACAGATGTTGCCCGGGTGAAGCCTCACCCCTCCTTAGTTTCCACTTTTCAGCCCTCTGCGTGTCCCCTTAGGCGCTTACTTGTATGCCTTGGCACCACGGTGAATAAGACTTCTGGCCCGTTCATGAGGTCCTGAAGACTCTGGCCCAGAAGGTTTCCGTCAAGGCTATACATGTACTTCCGGGTCGCCACTTCCACTCTCTCCCCTCCCGCTTGCGCAACCAGTCCGTCGTCCCTGCAGCTGCAAAAAAACCTACACCCACAGCATGATCTCTGACACCACCATGCTGCACTGGTGGGACGGTATTGGAAGTGAGGAGCAGTGCCTGGTTGGTCCACAAATACCGTTAGAATAAGGCCAAAAAAGTTTTCTATCTTGGTCCTAATCTAGACCAGAGAATCTTATTTTCACCATCTTGGAGACTCTTCAGGTTGTTTTAGCAAACTCATGCGGGCCTTTAGTGTCTCTGCACCTGAGGAGAGGATTTTCCGGGGCACTTTCTGACATAAGCCCGATGCGTGGAGGGCCATGCAGTCGATGGTTGAATTCTAACAATTTCTTCCCCCCATCTCTAACCGACTGCATATCTTAGCTCAGCCCCAGGATCTTTGGGTTATTTCTTTACCTCTCTCACCAAGCGCTCTTATCCCCGATCAGCTCAGCTTTGCAGGACGGCCAGACTTAGCAAGGGTTCTCATGTTCCCGTCCCCGTCCCAACGTCCTTCCTATTAAGGATTTCATGGAGGCCAAGTGGCTCTTAGGAACCTTAAGTGCAGCCCGAAATTAAATACAAAAAATTTTTTTGTAACCTTGGCCAGATATGTGCCTTGCCACAATTCTGTCTCTGAAATCTTCAGGCAGTTCCTTTGACCTCATAAATCTCATTTGCTCTGACATGCACTGTGAGTTGTAAGGTCTTATATAGACAGGTATGAGGCTTTCCTAATCAAGTCCAATCAGTATAATCAAACACAGCTTGGCTCAAATGATCGTGGAGAACTCTCAAGGATGCTCAGACGCTATTGGCTCCGCACATGAGTAAATATATGGGTGTACAGCAAAGGGTCGAATTATTAGGGCACCACCTTGATATTTCAGTTTTTTCTTTTTAATAAATCTGCAAAAATGCCAACAATTCTGTGTTTTCTGTCAATATTGTGTGCTGTGTGTACATTAATGAGTAAAAAAAAAATAACTTAAATGATTTTAACAAATGGCAGCAATATAACAAAGAGTGAAAAATTTAAGGGGCTCTGAATACTTTCCATACCCACTGCTTCTATGATATATATTATTTATAATATCATTTGGCAACGACCCTCCGGAAGCCTGATCCGCGTTGCTCCTGATCCACCGACACCCCAGCCGATCAATATAGGAGGTCAGAAGGCCAAATACCCTAGCAGCCTGGGGTTATCCCCCGATCTGGGCCCCACGATAAGCACCTTCACGAGTGGAATATAAGCACCGTCTCGCATGCCCGTGCCCAGGCCCCGAACTCACGTGAAATCGCGACAGCACTGGTGCTGGAGGGGGGGCTCCGTCGGACTCGGCACACGGTGGTGGACGCGCCATGAACTGATCGCCCGTTCCCATCCGAGCCATTCCCCGATCTCCACGACAGGCAGTGGGATGAGGAACCCAACACCACAGCGGAGATGGTGGAGGCTGTCGAGCTGGCGGATGCGGCTCAACACCGGGATGCTGGGGAGTGAGCGTCGCCGTTTCCCCGGAGGGTGGTCCAGGAGCGGCGAGTGCCGGAGGGCACGCCGCGACCAGTGAGCAGGCTGGTGGTTCCCTCTCCGCGGGATGAGCCCATGCCAACGGAAGTCCCCACACGGACCTGGCTGGCAGGCTGCATTATGCACCGCGACCTGCCGGTTGGAGCTCCAGAAGTGGAAGTGAAAGTTAATGGAAAGCCGTTCCGGGCCATCCTGGACTCGGGCAGTGCGGTCACTTGGTCAGTCGTATCAAGCCCCCGAACGGAGTGTAAAGCCTTCCTCCCCATAATCTGTGTTCACGGGGATACACGACAAGTTCCCGCTTGAAGGGTGACCATTTCGGCCGCTCCCGGCACATGGCCGGTGGAAGTCGGGGTCATGAAAGGATCTTCCCGTCCCCGTGCTGATAGGGAGAGACTGGCCAGGGTTTGACCGACTGCTGGCCACGGCTACGCAGCCTGCCCAGACCAGTATGCCCCCCCCCCGGCCGGAAGACAACAGGAGGCCCACGACAGGACCTAGTCAGACGGCCCGTGCTTCTGGCCATCGGTAGCGGCGCGCCCGAAGAGAATTGAGAGAAACCCGTGAGTCCCCTCCCAAAACATAATCTCTTCTATGCTGTGTTCCAACAGGTGAAAGCGGATCGCGGGGTCATTGGAAGGAACAACTGGCGACGAGGACGACAGGCTGAGCACTGGCTGCGCCAGGTTACCGCGTGTCTATTGAAGGCAACGGAGGTTCAGACCTGGTCCCCACCCTTTCCGATTTGTATGCAAAAGGCTCCTTCCTGCTCTACTGTGTCTCGCCGCAGCGAAGGGGGGAGGAACAGTTATTGTGGTGGTGCCACGGCACCACTAGACCCGGCAGATGTGTTGGAGTGGCAACTGTAAGAACTTGGCAGTAGGCATCCGGAGCCGGGGACAACCCCATCCCAAGATTCGCGACCGCTTCAACTGGCCGGGCTTGGGGCCGAGTTGAAGCGGTTTGCAAGCATGCTGAACCTGCCAGGTGACCGTCACCAAGGACGCCACCCCCAGTCCCGCTGAAACCGCTGCATCATCCCGCCAGGTGCCTTCGAGCCACCGACCCCATCGGGCTCGGACTTGTGCGGGCCCCCGCACGTCAGTCATGCCCCATACCGGGAACTGAACAATCATGGTGTGATTGTCTTCGACTATGTCAACGGTACCCGATGGCAGCTTCCCCCCCCGGAACCAGCCACGTCAAAGCCATTGCACAGGAACTTTTCTGCCTTACAGCCGAGTCGGATCCCAGCAGAGATCTGACCCCCCCGACCAGGTACACACCCGTTATGTCCCGGGATGGTGAACTCTGCCGGGCTGTGCGGGTTGAAGCGCAGTTGAGACAGCCACTGTCTACCATACCAGACCGAAGGAGGTCGAATGCTTCATCCAAGCCGCTCAAGAAGATGTGGAGTGGTGTGGTCGCGGAGGCATACCAATGCGACTGGACCTGAAATCCCCTATGTCTTTTTCCGCGGACTCCGCGGAAAGGTCACCGCACGGCCTCACACTCTGCTTAACCCACCTTCGAGTCCTTGTCTTTTGGCCCGGCCCAATACCGCGGGGCCACCCTGATGGGGGAAGGAAGCTGGGTTAGCAACCAGCCGGAAGCAAGCATCGCTCTGTAATAGAGCACTGTTAAAACAGGAGGAGGGACCAAGGACGCTCGGTCATGTAATTCGTTTGGGAGCACCTGATCGATTTTCCAGGCGCGCCGACGCAGGCCCATACACCAGGGCCACTAATCGCCGGGCAGCAACCACAGGAGTCAGCCGGACGGAGAGTCAGGGTCATAATCCCCAACGTCAGCTGCCTCGCAAATCCTGGCCACTCGCCGAGCGGTCCATGACGGTCGCTGGAGAAGATTGCGACGGGGGACCTACCGCCTTGCGTGCGTCAGCTAGGAAGGAGGAGCCGAGCATCTTACCCACCATCAACCTTTGAACAGTGGGTTCAGCTCGCGGACAAGTGCGGTCCAGTCGTGGCCTCGCCATACTATGGGCCCATGGTTGTTGAAGTCAAACACCCCACACTTACGCTGCCAGAAAAGAGGGAGCTGCACGCCCCTGGTCGGTCAGTTCTAGGATGTGTCTTTCTCTTCCCAGGAAGAACCCAGCGTCCTGCAGCACCGACATCCGGACAACGCCATGGGTCCGTGTAAGGCAACGGCCCTCCAGTGTCCCTGAGGCTGTCGGCGAGATATTGAGGAGGAAAATCCACAAATGCTGAAGGTGGGGGTGGATAGAACCATCACGCAGCCCGTGTCCAGCCAAATCGTGATGGGTCACGAAACCGGACGGCACCCTTCGTTTCTGCACAATGACTTTGGCGCTCAACGATCGATCCTCGCATTGTCGCGGATACCCCCATGCTCGGGCTGGGATCTGACTGTTGGCTGGGTAATGGGTATATTCAACGCCGGACCTCACCAAGGATAATGGCAGGACCCCTCTCTGAAGTAAAGCTCAAACCTAAGACATACTTGTCTACCCTAGTGTCCTCTGGCAGTACCGGCCTTCCCTTTGGCCTCATGCGGCACCCGCATGTTCCAGGGATCTGATGGACTTCCTGTTGACGGCACACATCAGGCCACGTCGCCGCCAACATGGACGACAGTTGCTGATCCACTCACGAGGCATGGAAGACCACCTGGGGACCGGTTCCTTTACGGAGGGTACCTACTCTCGGGAGCTCCGGAGGGCGAGATCTCACACCCCAACACCTCCGCAATGCCACCTTGTGATATCCGAGGCGCAGTACCTGGGTTCAATGGGCCGGTGTCTCATTGGCTCGCAGGAAAAAAAAGGTTGGGGCGGTACGGCTCTGCCACGAGCGACCCAAGACCAAGAACAAGGTAAGGCCTTTTTAGGGTTGGCCTGGATACCTCATCAGTGCTTCATCCCTTAACTTTCCCTCTTTAGCAGCTCTCCCCTTACAGATGAAAGGAAGGGGCAGCGTGAGAAAGTAAGTGGACACCCCAGCAGCTGACACTGATCGGAACTTCCAGAGGGGGCCTCATTTGGAGCCGGCTTCCAGAGCACCGGCAACTTTTAGCTGACCCCTTCCTTGCTGCAGACGTATGCCTCCGACACGGATGGGGAGCGTCTGTCAACAGATCAAGGAAGGGAGGAGACGGTATATATCAGCAGGGCAGCTGACCCCCCTTTCCCCGGCCGATGAGAACTAAGCCCGCAGTGGAGAAGGAGACCCGTGGCCCGTCATTCGTGGGCGAAGTCCTGGAGTGCGGTATTTACCTCCCTTGGCCAGAAATCATTGGTCAAGGCCAACCGCACCCCTTCAGTGGGATGGCTCCCGCGCCAAGATACCAATAACAGGGTGACCGATGAGATTCCATCGCGCTCCAGGGAACTTACACTTCGTGTGCGCATGGGCTGGAGACCGCGAACGCCAACCCTCGCGCGACGGCCTTCTGGATCTGGGAAGCTTTCGCAGGTCTGTAGGGGTGCACTCCCCAATCCACCCCCTACTCGACCTTTCTCCTTAGCACGAATATCACTAATAAATCCACACTACAGGGGTATTTCTTAAGATAAATTGTCAGTGGCTTCTTCACCCCTGTTACAACTCTACTCATATATATATATAGCTCTATTTACTATACGCATATACTATTATATATATATATATATATATTATATATACAGTGGGTACGGAAAGTATTCAAGACCCCCTTAAATTTTTCACTCTTTATTATATTGCAGCCATTTGCTAAAATCATTAAGTTAATTTTTTTTTCCTCATTAAAGTACACACAGCACACCATATTGACAGAAAAACAGAATTGTTGACATTTTTGCAGATTTATAAAAAAGAAAACCTGAAATATCACATGGTCCTAAGTATTCAGGCCCTTTGCTGTGACACTCATATATTTTAACTCAGGTGCTGTCCATTTCTTATAATCATCCTTGAGATGGTTCTACACCTAAATTTGAGTCCAGATGTGTTTGATTATACTGATTGGAATTGATTAAGAAAGCCACACACCTGTCTATATAAGAACTTACAGCTCACAGTGCATGTCAGAGACAGAATTGTGGCAAGGCACAAATCAGGCCAAGGTTACAAAAAAATTTCTGCTGCACTTAAGTTGGTTCCTAAGGCCCCAACACAGTGGCCTCAGAATCCTTAAATGGACGCCGTTTTGGCACAGGCCACCAGAACCTTCTCCTAGAGCTTGGCCGTTCGGCCAAAATGAGCTATCTGAGGGAGAGAGCCGTGGTGGGAGAGAGTAAGAAGAAACCCACCAAGATCACTGTGGCTGAGCTCCAGAGAGATGCAGTCGGGAGATGGGAGAAAAATGTAGAAAGTCAACCATCACTGCAGCACCTCCACCAGTCAGGGCTTTATGGCAGAGTGGACCGACGGAAGCCTCTCCTTAGTGCAAGACACATGAAAGCCCACATGGAGTTGCTAAAAAAAGCCCGCATGGAGGACTCCAAGATGGTGAGAATAAGATTCTCTGGTCTGATGAGACCCAAGATAGAACTTTTTGGCCTTAATACTAAGCGGTATGTGTGGAGAAAACCAAGCACTGCTATTCACCTGTCCAATACAGTCCCAACAGAAGCATGGTGGTGGCAGCATCATATGTGGGTTGGTGTTTTCAGCTGAAGGGACACGGACGATCTGGTTGCATCAAGGGAACGATGAACTTCGCGGCAAGTAACAGGAGATCCCTGGACGCAAAAATTTATCCAGAGGGCTAGGACATCCGATGGGCCGAGGTTTAAATTCAACAAGACAATGACATCTAAGCACCACGTTAAAATAACGAAGGCGTGGTTCCTTCCAACAAACTCTGGGACCTGTTCTGAATGCCACAGCAGAGCCAGACTAAAACCAATTGAGATCGCGGAGAGACCTAAAATGCTGTCCACTCACGTACCATACCAACCTGCACAGAACTGGAGAGGCTCTGCAAGGGGAATGGCAGAGGATCCCCAATCACCGGTGTGAAACTTGTTGCATCTTTCCAAAAAGAATCATTGGTGTATTAGATCAACAAGGGTGCTTACTAAATACTGAGCAAAGGGTCTGAATCCTTAGGACCATGTGATATTTCATTTTTCTTTTTTTATAAATCTGCAAAAATTTCAACAATTCCGTGTTTTTCTGTCATATGGGTGTGCTGTGTGTACATTAATGAGGAATAAAAAATTTACTTAAATGATTTTAGCTAATGGCTGCAATATAATAAAGAGTGAAAAATTAAGGGGGTCTGAATACTTTCCGTACCCACTGTCTATATATATATATATATATATATTCGATGTTTATTTATATATATAGATATATATATATATATAGATGGTGTTTGATAGTGGTGTGAGCATATAAAAATTCTTCATCGTGATACCTTAAGGAAGGAATGGTCTGCACCCTAGATTAAGCCAGTCTCCAAAAAATGCATGCACCCAAAAAGTGGTGCATATATTTGGCATTAGAATAGGTGTTGTGTATTTGACACTATCAACCTAGTTTTTCAAAGCAAACAAATAACTCCGATATGATTCATGTTGCCTGCTCAAAAATTATTTTCCATTATTGTTTCTTACTTGGTGCTTGATTCACAGGGCAGGATCGTGCTAGAGAAATACTGGCACTGGGGAATGTAAGATTTAGAGTTTTTTTTTTTACTTTCATGTACTGGATGTCAAAATATTATATTTACTGTACTTCGTAATGTAATGACTAGTGCGAATGATACAGCAAAATAAAAGAAGCACAGTACAGAACAATAAATACAATGAATGGACAAAATGACTCAAAACAAGCACGAGCACACCACCTAAACAGAGCAACAATAGCTACAGCAGCTAATTCACTCTACATAACTGGTCCTGCAAGTACTGATGATTTGATTGATTTTCACTAATTTGAATCTGATTATGTTGTACACAAAGATATCAAAATATTAAAATAATGAAGGCTTCTTCCATTCTGTCTGCTCTAAACTAACACGGCTAGTGTAAACTAATTGCAGGATGTTAGAATGAGCGTTTATTTGGTGTCTCTTCTGAAGGTGAGGTGGATCATATGAAATCCCTTATGATAACCACACTAAACTCTATTCCATTGTTTTCTCATGTTAAAAACGGCAACGAAACCTTTCAATTTTGTACATCAGACTGTATAACATCATCAACTTCCAGCCCACTAGCAATCACACTTGTAGCTCTATTAGCTCTTCTAGTTGTTGTAGTTCTTCTGGCGTTTTATTCATTAGCTCTTCTGGGCTTCTGGTATTCTTGCCCTATCTGGCTTATTGTGCTATTCATAGTTCTTCCAAACACTTGGCATCATGTTATGCTCCCTGCTCTGTATTTTGTTAGATACCTCAGAACAGCTTTAGCTGCCTGGATTACTTTATCTGCACCATTACCTGCAAAATATCCACCAATTTCTATCTCCTGTGCCTCCTTTTCTGACTTTAAAAGATTCCCTAACAAAGTTATAGCTATAATCTATTAGTGATTATAAGCTCTTTGTGTGTATAAGCACTAATTGCCCACGTCCTTGGACTTCTATGAAAATGTTTTTGTCTTGAATCACGTGTAATAATTGAGTTTTTGTTTGCAAACACAGCAGAGAAACCCTCGCATAATTTTACTTGTCTTATCAAAACAGGAGATTCCATGTTCATTAGTTTAGATTTTGTATTAGTGAAACGTTCAGGAAGAGTGTCACATCCATTAGGTAGAAGCACACAGAAGTTAGGCTCTGGGTAGTAAGTGCCCAGAGGAAAGTGCTTAGCTGTTATTATGCGCACTTCTCGGTCATGTTCACTCTTTATTCTGAACTTACTGTCTTCAGGGAACAGAAAACCAGTTGACATCACTGTTGGGTTGTTGTGCTCTATGATTATATCTATGTACGAACTCAACACCTCATTAAAATCAACCGAGTCTATGGGATTGACTCCCTTTTGCAGCCAGCCTCTAGCGGCCAGTTGATGAATTACAGTTTAAGTCACTTCCTTGTTGGCTTCACGAGAGAGAGGGGGAGGTTGCCGCTTGGTACAGTGTCTCATGGAAGGAGTGGCGCGGCCGCAACAACATCCACGACAGGAACACTGTTGCGGGTCTATTTAGATGTGCTGACCAAATTTCAACTGGTTTTCAAGGGGTTGATTTGCGTCCAGTGTAGGCAGATCAGACTTTAGTGTTGTAGACACGGTGTTACTCTCCTATCGAGAAGAAACAAAGCAATCTCGGCGTCCGATCGCAGGCCTCCGCTCCTTGAGTTCTCTCCAGCGCTGGAAAGCTGATCCGATATTTACACGGATAAAATACTTCTTGCCTTATCATTCCGCAGCGTTGTTCCTTTTGTCTTTTGAGACGCCCTCTCTTCTCTTCCTTTGTCGATCCCGCGCTCGGCTATTCCTTCCGTCCAATGCCCCACTGAAAGCTCGTTCACCTAAACAACCTCACAGCAGGAGACACCAGCCCCCTTCTTGCTGATTGGCTACAAGTTTGTTTTGCTATTCGACCCGAATCAGTTTTCGAAAGTTTTTTTGAAAAATTACATACCCTACCTTTAACTTAACCTTTAAATACAGAAGTGAACTGTAAAAGCTAGTCAACCATAAAACTGAGTATCTAAGAAATTGAAGAAATGAAAGACTTTTACACCTATAAATCAGAAACTGTTTCAGTGCTAACTCGTAGGTTATAGTGACAACCTTATAAGGAACTTAAGTTCTAACTTGTTTGTCTCCCATCAAACACAAATATGTTAGCTAGGCCTGCATGTCCAGTTTTCATTTCAAAGAAAAGGGTTTGATTTCTTTGCATGTCAGATGTTTTTGAAATGTATTTGGCCACCATCAGAACAATCAAAGTGTGAAACTCTTCTGGTTTGTATCTTAATTTCGTCATTCACTTGTCTTTCAATCCAGCTTTACCACGCCTGTATAGTTTTCAGGTGAACATGAAGACAATGACAATGATTTGCTGACTCAGGAGCTGTTTCTCAACATATTTTACATACAATGATGGCAAATATGATCTGAGGCTGAGAATATGCATACTCTATAGCACTCATTTCCAGGCAGAAAAAAGAACAAGGACTGAAATGTAGAATACGTAAGTCAACTGCGGGCTTTACTGAACTAGACCGTTCTGGGAAACCAGAAATATCTTATTAAACACTTGATGGAGATAATTAATGTATTCTGTCACATTTATGCATCAAAACAAATTTACTATCACAAAGAAAAAATGAGAGGAAAGACCAATAAAAATTTAAAAGATCAATAAGCATCTGAAATACACTGATACAAGCCAACTACAATGAGAAATTTACATTCAAAATTACAAGAGAATTAAAATGTTTACCAAAGAAAAAAATGACAATAATAAAGGGGAAAAGGGAAAAAAAATCACACACACAATAAACAACAGTCACCACTATAATTAGCCTAAATCAACAGACTCAAATTCAATACACAAACATAATTTAAATGACCGAAGCTTGCTTGTACTTAACATAAGACAAAACTACAACAAAAATTATTCTGACTGGATCAGTCAGAAGAATGGTTTCATTTAACGTAACTCTGAACACTCATATATTGTAAATGTATTATTTATAGTAAACTAAAACAGTAAAAGTACAATAAAACAAAATCCCACTCATAGATGTACAAATATCTGCTGTTATAACTTAAATGGATATAACAGTAGTGTGTGTTAGAATAATATGTATCATCTTTGCTCAGAGACCACTTGCATCGATTCAGATGTGTGGCTCCACAGTTGCATAACAATTGTATGAAAAATAATGCAAAAACTAATTAAAGGTGTCAGAAATATGAAATATGATAACATGATTGCTTTTAAATTATATGACCACCAATAGCTCTTGAGTGGATATGCACACACACACACACACACACACACACACACACACACACAACCAGCAGACATGCAATCTGTGGAAGACATGATGGATGTAACATATCCACACCATTAAAAAGGATGACTAAAAATAAGTGACATAAAGACACTACCTGTGTGTGGGAGTGTGGCCTCGTGTGTGTCTATCTTATCTACTCATATAATTATATATATATATATATATATATCATCTATCTATCTATACAGGCCCCGTGGATAGAGAAATACCTGTCACTGGTGGTATGTACAAAAATAAAATATCAATTGTATTTTATAGGGTTTTTTAAAATTACATGATACTGATGTCAAAATATTACTAATTACTGTACATTAGTAATGACTAAGTGCTAATGTACAGAAAAAAACAGAAGCAATACAGAAAATACATACAAATGAATGACAAAATGACAAAACAAGCATACCACACCATAAAACAGAGCAACATAGATACAGAGCTAATTTTCACTTTACATAATTGTCTTGCAAAGCTGATTATTTGATTCATTACTAATTTGATTGATTATGATGTACACTAAAGATAATCACAAATATTAAAATAAATAAGGATTCTTTCTATTCTTGCTGCTCTAAACTAAACTGCTAGTGAAATAATTTCAGATGGTCTAGAAATGAGGTTTATTTGGTGGCTCTCTTTCTGAAAGTGAGGTGATTCATAGAAATACCATGATTAACAACAAACTTATTCCATTGTTTTCATGTTAAAACATGCAAAGAAACCCTTTCAATTATACATCAGACTGTATAACATCATCAACTTCCAACCCACTAGCAATCACACTTGTAGCTCTATTAGCTCTTCTAGCTCTTCTTGCTCTTCTGGTTCTTCGTGCTCTTCTGGTTCTTCCAAACCTTTGGCATCATGCTTCTGTCCTGCCTGTATTTTGCTTAGATAACCTCGAACAGCTTTAGCTGCCTGGATTACTTTATCTGCACCATTACCTGCAAAAAATCTGTCTTGTTCTATCTCCTGTGCCTCCTTTTCTGACTTTAAAAGTTTCCTTAACAAAGTAATAAATACCACGTGCATTAGGCCTGTCTCTTATATATTCTTCTCTACATCTATTAGTGATTATAAGCTCTCTGTGTGTATAAGCACTAATTGCCCACGTCCTTGGATTTCTATGACAATGTTTTTGTCTTGAATCACGTGTAATAATTGGGTTTTTGTTTGCAAACACAGCAGAGAAACCCTCGCGTCCTTTTACTTGTCTTATCAAAACAGGAGATTCCATGTTCATTAGTTTAGATTTTGTATTAGTGAAACGTTCAGGAAGAGTGTCACATCCATTAGGTAGAAGCACACAGAAGTTAGGCTCTGGGTAGTAAGTGCCCAGAGGAAAGTGCTTAGCTGTTATTATGCGCACTTCTCGGTCATGTTCACTCTCTATTCTGAGCTTACTGTCTTCAGGGAACAGAAAACCAGTTGACATCACTGTTGGGTTGTTGTGCTCTATGATTATATCTATGTACGAACTCAACACCTCATTAAAATCAACCGTGTCTGCGTCAAAAAAGCAGAAGTAGATTGGAACTTCAGGGTTGTTCTCCCGGAAGTTTCTTACTAATTCCTTGGTGTGCTCAGATCGTTTATTTTTTTCTCTTACTAGTCGAAATGCCATTTTGTACTTTTCTGGCCATTTAAAGCCCCATTCTTTAAAAGTGATTTCACTTTCAACAGTTTTTCTCAATTCAGTTTTTACAATTTCTTCATCTGATTCTTTTCCATTAAGGCCAAAAACGACAGCAATATCCTCATAACGGAACCTGTCCTCTTCCCTGAAACCTCGACTTTTCAGAAGATCAAGAAACTTCTTACAATGTGATTCAGCATTTGTGCTCATTTCAGGTGTCACTCCCACTGCAACATTGATCAAAAATTTGACTCGGATATCTTTTCTGTCAGATGAGTCCTAGAAAGAGATAAACAGTTTACACAACCTTTATTCAACTATAGCCCCTGATTGAAATTTTACAGCACTTAATATCTGTATAATAATACTACTAATAATAAGAATCTAGGTTGATTTTGATGTTTATAAGTTTCATTTTAATCAATCAACATCACCTCATACTAATAAATTCTGTAAAAGTATTGTTCATTAAATAAAATATTACATTAATGTTAACTAGAAGAAGCTTACTCTAAGCAATATAGGTTTGGGGCGAAATAAGACTGAGTAAATCATGGCACAATTTAAATTTTTAAGTGAACTGTTCCATGTAATTTACTAGAAAATTGTATAGTCATCTACCATGCAGTATGCATTGTTCTACCATTACCTTAATGCTGAGTTTACTGATCTCAGTTTCAAGCTGGTCAAGACTGA